>JAOEHK010024564.1:0-26541 GCA_025447835.1 Labidoglobus nevermanni | reverse complement strand
CGTTTTGTATATGTAGCATTATGGTTAAAGTCGGCTTTCGTAATTTGGAAATTTTCGTGAAGCGCGGGGCCGGGTGCGGCTGCACGCGCTGCACCCGCGTTGCGCCGGCCCTGCACTCGATAGTTAACAGTGAAGCTGAGCCAGGGATTGAACCCACGTTACTAGGTTCGTGAGGCATCTGTGTTAGCGCTCGGCTACCGAGCGGGTTACGCTTTCTTACTCCTCGACCACCTTAGCTTTATTCTACAGTGCATGGCTCGTTCTACTGATTCCCTCCTAAAGTATATAATTACAGCAACAATGGACGCGATTGTCACATTATAACATCTCTGTATCGCACTAATGACCAACAAGTTGTGACAGCAATGAGTAACGATTACATTTCCGTCACGACTGCTCGGGAATAATTCTCCCAATGACAAGGCAAAAGAATAAGAAGAACTGTCATGAGATTAGCAGGGAACTTTCGCGGAAATTTTCTTTGCAAACTACAAGCATAACTGCCAGAACAATTTCTAGGCCGTAAACTATTACCGAATGCGTAGAATCGCCGGGAGGCGGGAGCTTACTCATTCTTCATCAATATTAATGGAGTAATACTACCCCCGAATGCGCCTAGGTTTCTAAATGAGTCTAAACGTCGAATCGACACTAAATATTCGATTTTCGATCAACGTTTGCAAAATAGGGAGGAAACACTTTGCGAAATGCTCCACTAAATGTTCGGCAGAAGCGAGAGCAAATCTCAGTGCAGAGGATTATTGAAGTTTTTAAAATGGCGGGTAATTGGAGCGCAACATACATTTCCTCGCTTTTCCTTTCCATGGAATTCCTTCCTCTTCGACGCTGCGGTGCCCTGCGCTTTGTCTGCTTCTGCTCGAACGGCGGCAACATGGACATTACAGAAAGTTCGCTCAAGATGAGCTCGTAAGAAGATTTGCGCGATTCCCTCACGATTGTGTCGCCTCTAGATTGCCACCTCGGCGTGTTTAGGTTGGTCGTGCGAGGCAAAACGCAGGAAAACAAATGCAAAACTCTCGATAGGAATCTTTATCTTCGACAGTGTCCTCGTGTCTCTGTTTATTTTATTATCGAAGTTAACAGTGTGGAGGCGTGCAAATATTGAAACAATTTCTTAACATTCGAAGGAACGCAGGTAGAAACAAGATTCTCAATTCTCAAGATTCTGTGATGAATGACAAATAGACAACTGTAGCGGTCACGGGGGAGGCGAGGGACGCATGCGGCGTTGATAGATTTATTTCTGCTGTCACTGACAGGTAAATTCAGGTGGAAATGTTGCCGGTACGCATCGACACACACGAGTTTCGAAGTGATGGATGAATTCGCGGACGAATTGATGTACGGGGTGGTTAACTAATTCGTTTTTTTTCTCTAAAAAAATACGCAAATTATCGGTCGGGTAGGTAAATTATGGAAGTGGAGGAATTTCCCAACCCAGCTCATCATTCTTCTGTTTAGTTGCTGCAAAAATAAATTGATTCAAGTGCGCCTGGTTATTGAATGTTTTACTATATAAGAAGTCAACTGCTCAGTAACCGAAGGGTAACGTAGTTGACCCATGAGTCTGGTGACTTGGGATCAATCCCTGGCACACCATTACCTTTGACTATCGAGTAGCGATTTCCCGATTTCCCATTCCATCCCAATAACCCGTATGCCCTCCAACAAAACAACAACAACTAGAAGAAGTTCAATAAAAGTCGGAATATGTGCTAATCTGAACACGCAAGTTGGTACGACGAGAACATAAAATTATTATAAGACGAGTCCTGATTCGAATTGGAAATTGGTTTTCGGAAGAACGGCAACTATCCAAGTAATGCAAATATGTGCTTTAGGTGAAATGTGCAATTGTTATAGCAATCTAGCGAAAGGCCTTGGTTTACAAGCCATAGCTTGCAGCTGAAACAATATTGTAACAATCTTGCGAGGTGAAAATGAAAATTGCACCTAAGGTAATGCCGGTTTTGTTTTACATTTCTGTAAATTATTTATTTATTCAATATGTAGGTCTATTTTACTTCATAACAAAAGCTTTGCATAATTTCGATTCACATTAAATATTCATATTCATCTATTCATTCAACTAATAAATATTGATATGCTTGAATGTATTTATTGCATATTTATTGAATGTTTTATTTCAAATGACAGACATTTATCCTTGGCAATAATCCAAAATTATGCTGAAAAGAAATTGTGAATAAGTGTGTAATAGTAACTAGCTAATACTTGGTGAGCACTTTAGTATTTGTTTTTATTGCATTCACTTCATGATTCGTTATAAATATTACGAAAAGAACCGAAATTGCATTACTACATTACAACAGATGAATTTGGCGAAAAGATTAATGATGGTCAGGTGGATTGTTGGTCAGAGTAGCGATTGCAATTTTCGTAAAGTATATTACTGCTCACCATTCATTCTGACAGCACTAATGTAAGGACGACAAAACAGCAGGATTCCTTGCTGCAATGAAGAAATCGCCATTCCAATAATATTTCATAATAAACGTATTTAAAAGGCCTGAAAAGTCAATTTCCGATTTATACTGATTCCATTGGATATATGGTCAAAATGACATGAAATGGGTTGATAAAAAAGATTCTGGATATAGGCAATACAGGAAAAAGAGGACCCTGCAAGAAATAGGACAACCAAATAGCAGAGTATCGCATAAATAGAAAAAATTTGGAAATATTGATCAAATTCGAACCGGAAATCAAGTTAAAGTTTGCCGCCTATAAGGATACGTAGGGTCGGATAAAATAAGATATCAAAGTGTACAGGAAGGACATAAAACGATATGCAAATACGTGGGCTAACATTAGTATTAGCCTGATTGACCCAACCTTGTAGTGTAATTTACACTTCTCCTGCTCTTTTAGCCTGTAGATTACGTTGCAAATACAGGATATAAGGACATTGTTCGCCTCGATTTGTGTCGGGTGAAGCATTCGCAGTTATCGCCATTGTTGCTAAAGCGGTCTAGTTTGCAGTTAGTATTTACATTAAACAAACACCGACAACAGAACGCTTTCATGGACTCAGTATGCAGCTGAACATTGCCAGCGAACGGCAGTAGCGGAGGTAGAAGGATCCGGAGGATGCCGTTGGATGGATGGTTAGGCCGATGGATGGAGATCCAACCGTCCGGACGTGTAATTTATTTACATCCTCAGTACGATGGACGGTTTGAAAGCAAGACAAACAGCGCACTCATATCCTGCTAGAGATACGATACCCTCGGACGCGATTACGACCGCCTCCACTCCAAATCCAGAAGCATTCATAACGCCAAACAGCGTCGTTACTCTGTTATCAGCATGGAAAAGCATCAATAATTGCGTCGAATGCTTCTCTTTGCATGCTGCCCTCGCTGATGGGAAATCGCGTGCAATCGGAAACCCTCTCATCGGGTTAATCTAGCGCAAAATAGGAGCGAATCTAATTAACAAGACTCGCAGCTTAATGATTTGATAAACTATCACATTAACTCTAGCGATAAGAAGCCGTTGGACGAGTCGATGGCAAGTTTCGCCAACCGCTTTATCGTTAGTTACAAGCAGTTTGAGGAGACTAGAACGGTGGAAGGGAATTCCCGGAAATTGAACGAACTATATAAACATTAAGTCTGATAATTGCCAACGTGGCGGTTCAAAGAATTTCCACGAACAAGCATTACAATGACCATCTCAACAATTGCAATTCCCCATTTCGTCCTGATAACTGATAATGTGGGAACTGCAGGCGAATGTTCAGCATTCAATAATGGAACAATTGAGCTCCTTACAACTTGCCGCATCCCAGGAAACCGAATTAACAAGTCCTGTTTTCCAATCATCATCGCCTAGCAATCGCGAAATCGCGTTTTATTCGAGGAGGCACTGAGTAACGGACACAATTACTGGCAAGTGTTGGAAAAGCGGATTGGATGAAGTCCAACGCATTAAATGCACTTCGCCCGCTACCCCTGGATGCGCTGGGTAGTTGGAAACCATGGCTATAACAGCTGATAATGGAACGTGAGGAAGTTGGCAATTCAAATTCGTGTTTTTCATATGCCGGCCACAAACATGTCCGATTTGATTTCTCAACGTCAATGAGTAGCAAAATTATGGGAAAAACTAGCCGCAGAAGTTGCAAACTTTTCTGCTTCGTTTTATTTGGGTTTTTTCCTTACCCTCGATATTCTACACTGTTTCAATCGACGGCGACGGCGATGACATTCACTGGGTGGTATTCTATGATGAATGGGCAAAGTTGGAGAGCAGCAATGGCGGCAAAAAGGGCGGCGAAGCAGACGAAAGAAATTTACAAAAGATTGGCTTAGATGAATAAAATTTGAATAATCGCAACTGTCGCACTATTTCACTGCGAAGGCTACGGAGGCGATTCCATAATAGAAGTACCATTTTCCTATGGCTCATTCTTTCAAGGCAGTGATCCTGCGGCGGAGGGCGAAAAGGAAACGGGTGAAAGTGAGCGCGTAACTTTTTAATAAAACTTCGAAAGCGCAAGTTGCACGCAAATGGGCATTGATTAATGAAAATTCTAACCGGAAGTGATTTTTTCGCGGGAAAAGTCTTGACGTTCCGAAATCAGAAAAACTTCCACGTTTCTACTGCGTATTTAATCATAATTAAACGGTGCCCTCCCCATCGTGCATGCGCAGAAACTTTCACATTCTGCGGTTGAAAGTGCAAAAATTTAAATTGAATTTGTAGAAGTTCATGCTGAAATCTCGTCCGAGTTTGCCTTCATTTGCATACGAACGCAGACCTTAATAAAAGGCCCTAATGGAACTAAACATTCCCATCGTTTTTAGTAGTAGTTTTGGTGACGATTAAATAAAGTTATTACTCAATGAAATACTTGTTGGTATCATTCATGAGAGCTGCTTACCCACAGTAAATGAACTCTTAGATGCTCATAGGGCAGGCAAGAAAAAGGAAACCAATGTAGAAACATAAGCTAAACATTCTGGAACTTACAGCTTAGAGTAAGGAATAATAGAACGATTAATACAAACAAAAACGAAAGGAAAGGGACAACAACAGTATTTTGATTTGGCGGAGAATCCACGGCAGAACAATTCATAAGAAAAGAATGCGATATAACAAACTTCAATGAATGGGTTGGGCGAAGAAAACAGCATTAGAACCATCATATCAGTAAGATGGCCGAAGATCGCAAAAGACAGACCACCAATCTGAAGAATAAACTTGGGAAGACCGAGGAAGCAGTGGAGTGACCCTATAACCATGCCTTAAAACAATGTTTATCGAAGATAGAAGAGGCCGAAGGCCTAACCATGAAGACAGAAGAAGAAACACTGAGAGTTTCAGAAAACTACTCACTCAATAATTGATTTAGCCCGAAGAGACATACATTTAATACAGTGTTTCTTAAACTTTTTTCCATGGCGACCCCATTTGAGATCCACAATTTTTACGCGACCCCATGTGTTAAATATAAAAATTTGAAGTAGTAATTTGTGATGCTATTTTTAGTACTATTATTAATGATCATAAAATAGGATTTATTATAAAACAAACCTTTACAATCTTACATAAAGAGGGATATATTCATTGCATTAGAGAAACCTTCGCGACCCCAAAATTTGGCACCGCGACCCCAAATGGGGTCGCGACCCACAGTTTAAGAAACACTGATCTAATACTCCTCCCTGCCCATCTTTAATAGCGAATCGAAAATCGCGCCAAAGGTGCAAGGTAAACTGAAAAGAATGAGGTGAAAGGTGAATCTAATAGAAGATTATCGAAGGAAAACTTTGGGACCGCTCATTGCCCATGTGTGACTACTGTGGATAATAAATGAAATTACGCAGGGCGCAGAAAGCGACCGGAAGTAGCACGGAGTGATAATGAACCGTAATTTGTCAAATTTGTAATGTTGATACGGCTGCTATATGGGTTTACATGGCCCAGGCGTAGGGGTGAGTGGGGGGGGGGGGGGGGGGGGGGGGGGTGGCGGGGGGGGGGGGGGGGGGGGGGGGGGGGGGGGGGGGGGGGGGGGGGGGGGGGGGGGGCAGGAGATATTGCCATGGGTTGTGTCGACGATGGTTGGAGCAATCCTCGCGTGCACCAGGATGAATGAAATTCATCAGAGGCTTAGATGTAATCAATTTGAAACCGTACGAAACGTCGTACCCTCTTTCTGGTTGTCCTATCAAAAACATCGTTCTTCGCCTTCAGGCCAGCGCCCGAAAAACTTATCTAGAAATGCCACAAATCGACGGAATTCATTCGCTACAAAAACAAATCCGAAGTGCCTTTATGTTACTTACCATATCAGAATATTGCAAAAGTTCAGCGCCGCCCACGAAGATTACGGACCGAGCGGAGCGGTGTAAAAAAGCCAATTTGCCTATCTGGCTATTTGTACGGACAGCGTTACTGTGCTCGAGGGTTAAGGATCGCGCCGCGTGACATAAATCAAAGGGGTGCGTTCATTTTACATCAGCGTTCGATTCGATGCCGAGATGGAATATTGCAGAATCGGCGGCCGTGTTTGCTGCCCGAGGTGAAGATGAGGGAATTGCTCAGTTGATAGCGAAGTGCATCCCTCAACCCCGTACTACATGCGGACGCAGATTGCCAACGAGCACAAATGTCTCATTGCTGATCTTTATTTACATATACGAAAATTCCGAGTCAGATCCCTATTGGCGAATGTGTAAAAAATTAATTGCTTCCCCGAACTGGCAGAACTCATCCAACTGGGACTTGCCAGTCAGCACATTGCCAATCTGCGGATGACATTTTCAATTCCAAAATTATCGCTAATAGTAATGTATGGCGCAAAATGCAATTTCTGTAGGGATTTGCTTCCTAGTTTAATAAGTTAGAATGAGATGAAAGTCATCAATCCATCCTTCATTCATACTATCGCCTTTTTGATGTTTGTAGTCACAATGCAGAAATCTACTCTATGGATCACAACTTTAAACGAAGCCCAGGTTTCATAGAATCAGAATTTGACATTATCCCACATTCATTCCTCATATGATTGAACTTCACTTGCATTTTATTAGAAAAATTTGCGAATTTATAATATAATTAACACTCATAGATTTGAAAGAAATGGAATTTGATATTCTGTTGTGTTGGGGTGTAGTAGGTTTACAACCCTGAGGATGGCTAATGTAGCCGAAACCGGTCGGTTTTGAAGGTAAATAAAAGGAATATTGGAGATCGACATCATCCACTCGTTTTTCATTACTTGTTCCTCCAAATCGTCGCACCTTGTTTCTCGAAATGGATTTTAACTATAGAGAATTATAACCGTTCCGTAGCCTAGAGGTAACGCAGTCAGTCCCAGAGCCTAGTGACTTGCGTTCAATCCCTGGCACCGCCTTCCCGCTGACTATCCCGAGGCAAGTAGAACGAGGACAAACTAAGTGGCTCTACAAGGAGGATGCACAATGTGCTAAAACAGTGGGGCCCCTATGCCTTCCAACCAGAACATAGTAAATTATGCTTAGTCTTCAGTTCTGCTTTAATTTGTCATTAAAACTGCTGCTTCCTTTAAAGAATACCAGAAACATTATTCCTTTGTCCTATACCTCGTTGGTAATTATTTAGGCACATTCAAGGTGGAGTGTAATCAGCCATTTAGAAATATTTCCGAATTGACTATTGGTTACCAGAACAAATTTTCTGATCTTCAACATATATTAAAATTACAAATTTTCAATTTTCTTTTATAACTAAAAAACAGGGTTGAATAATTATAGATATTACAAAATGAGGTTCATATTTCCAATACCACAAAACCTCTAACGCCACAAGTCCTCCGATCTCTGGGAAATTGTGAATTTGGACCACAATTAAAAGCGCGATAGTTTAGGATGCATTCATAATTTCCAGACTACTGATAAAGGTGGCAAAGAGCGTGCCAAAGTGTTTAGTTAAGACAGCCGTGGCGGTGGCGGTAGAGAAGGTGGAGGCGGCCGTGGTTAAATATTTACGCTGGATAAACGTGCACGGTTGCGCTGGGGGTGGCTGAGGCTGCGAGTGCAATCGTGCGCGCGTTGAATTTACAACAAAAACACCTCGACCCGGAAGAGGCGCATCGGGGAAACTTAATTAAACGACTACATATATAAAAATACAACGAAGCTCGATAGTCTCGCTGGCCAGTGGGCTAACTCATGATAGGCTGTCAACCCCCTGGTCATGCATTGCCATCCACCAACTCGCACTGGTCTACGAACTTGAGTCAATAATAGTTTGCGCGGCATTTCCGCATTTGTGCCTCGACCAGGGCGGTGTGTGCATTTAATGCAATTTTAAGTTTCGCGCTCAACTTTTCCGTGCCGCCATGAACGGTAAGATAACGCTTCGCGTTTGCGGTAATTTAAGTTTGCATAAAATTAGCACTAAATTACGCGAGATTAGGCGCAGCATTGAGGCACGTAAAGCACCACCACCACCAGAACAGCAGGACGAGTGCGGCGGTGGCGGACGTGACTCCGGCTGTAGCTCTCGCCTTCGGGAGCTCCTTGCAAGGATTTCGTCTTCTCGCTTTCTGGGAACACGCGCACACATTTCGCGTTAAGTGCGAAATCATCTTTTTGCATTCGCAATTTTCCACTGGGAAGCGAACGAAATTGCACGTTGACATATGCTTACACAGTTCGCTGATATTTCTGAATATGTCTTCCTGCAGTGTACAATGCTGAAATGAAACGAAAACACACGGAGCGGGTGCCTCGGTTAATTAGCAATGCTTGTCAATGCAGTATTCCGGAATTGCTACACTTGCTATACATATTTTATATCATATCCTTCTCCCGTAGACTTTCATAGAAAGTAGTAGAATAGCTAATATTTATTGTAGAAATCACTCGGAACAGTTATTCTGAGTTTTCTTCGATTAAAAATGAATTGTAGAATTCGTATCTAATATTTTATTCTAGAATCTATTCGGAATAGTCATTCGGCGTTTTCTATGATTGAATATGAATTGTAGAATTCGTAGAATTGTTGATATTGTAATGTAGAAACTACTCGGAAGAGGTATTCTGAGTTCTACTGAGTACTGAGTTCTATCATTGAATTATTGTGGTCTCAATAGTTTGAATGAGAAAAGAAATAGCGCCAACAGTTGATTAAGGAAACAACCTCGGAAAACTTCTAAATCGAGGACGAAATCGTGAGTAATTTCCCAGTGTGGCCGTCATCAAACCCTTAGCTGTAGTTGAATTCACTTGCATTCATCCATCTACCATCTGCGACGAGCACGGTGTAAGCCAGGTTATTGCCGCCCCCTGCAGCGAGCTATATTATCCTGATCCAGCTCTCAGATATACATACCATGGCCAAAAAAAAGTAACTAACATGGAGAAAAATCCGCCTCTGTTTTAAGGAACTTTGGGCCTTAGTCCCAAACATCCATACCTCCTCTGTTTAATCATATTATTTGAAATCTCTTATATTGAGTTAGAAATGATCGGGATATTAATTAAAATGTGACTTCTCACCTGTCTGTAGCATCCCCTTCGGCCCGCGAGATGCCCCCTGATTGACTAAAGACGTAAATTCTTGACGCATCACGATACCATTTGACACTATGCAAGTCTCCGCATTGTGACGTGTGCAGGCGGCAGGGAAGAGCCACGGTCGCACCCACATACGCATTCACTTGTTCTATTGTTGCTGTTGCAGCTGAAAACAAAGAGAAGAGAAGATGAACTGCGATGAGGCCATCCATGAATAGTAGGGCCAAGAACGCCAACAAGTAATCATGGTATTGTCAATAGCAGTAGATGTATTGTTAAAATGTATGAATAAACACTCTTCAGTCATTTTGCCCTAAACCAAGTTGAGATCTCGAAGCATCATGGTTCAGGTTAACAACAGCATTTCATGGTAAATAAGAGTGACAAGTAAAATCCATAGTAACCCAATAAGAAGTCTATAACTAGCGACTTTCTACGGACCACGTAGTGCTCACCCCAACACCCTAAAGCAGTGTTTCTTAAACTTTTTTCCATAGCGACCCCATTTAAGATCCACAATTGCTTCGCGACCCCATTTAATATCAACAATTTTTTCGCGACCCCAGGTGTTAAATATAAAAACTTGAAGTACTAATTTGTGATGCTATTTTTAGTATTATTATTAATGATCATAAAATAGGATTTATTATAAAACAAACCTTTACAATCTTACATAAAGACAGATATATTCATCACAATCGAGAAACCTTCGCGACCCCAAAATTTGGCACCGCGACCCCAAATGGGGTCGCGACCCACAGTTTAAGAAACACTGCCCTAAAGCGATGATCTCTAAAAGGATTATCGTCCAGATTCTCAAAGTTTGATCCATGTATTATGGATTACACATAATATGCAATTGTAATTATGTTGCATAAAGCCTTCTGAATAAGATTCGCGTCTATCAAATACATTATTTGTTAGCAAAAAGAAACAATTCAGATCTACATCCGCGGAGGATGATCTCCGAACCAGTTTGTGTTTCTAGTAATGAACGAGAAAGACATTAGACTTGCGTCTACATCGGTGTGCAAAATTATCGAACATTTCGTCAGCTATCGGTCTGAAAATTAACGTGCTAAGGAAACATCTTCGTTCCCAATTGATGTTGGACTTTTCCTGACTTTCTTACTTGTGCAAGAAGTGAGGCTCACAGAATTATTGAATATTATGCAAATATTAACATAAGTAAAACTAGGATTTCTAGCTAAGACCTAAGCTAATGCAAAGACGGTCGCTCCGTCATGATTGATGTAGAACATATAGAAATAAGAATGCACTCAGTTTTAACAAATGTTAACAAGTAAAGAAAAAGAAGAATGCCCTTGCTAGGAGCTTAATACCGCAGGTGGTTGTGTCTCTTAACGAATCTCAAGATCATTATTGTAATATTCAGGTGGATCATTTTCGTCCCTACTATAACCACGTCTGTCTTTCCAAAGATAGTCTCGTCCTCTTCCACTGACTCGATCCACCTTTTAGTTTCAATATAAAGTTTAATATAAGTAATTGGGTTATAGGTTATAGGTTGCAGGTTATAACTTATAGCTTATAGCTCACAGCTTATAGCCTATAGCTTATACCCTATAGCTTATAGCTTATACCCTATAGTTTATAGCCTATAGCTTATAGCTTATAGCTTATAGGTTACATTTTAGGTTATAGGGTATAGGTTATAGATTATAGGTTATAAGTTATAGATTATAGATTAGGCTAAAGGCTCCTGCTCCTGCTTCAGAATATAGTATGAAGTAATGTTGATTAGGTGTCATTAAACGTAGGGAATTGACGTGACGGAATAGTTTAATTGTCCCTTCAAATGATCGCTGATGCGGTTAGAAATCATGCCGACGTCCACACTTTGATTATGATGATTGAAATTGAAACGTCATACGTGATTGATTTATATTCATTACGTGGACACAATTCAATTGAAGCTAAAATGAGTGGATTTTACAATTGGATGGATATTTGAATCATTTTGATCTAATATGTGGTCACGAGGCATGGCTTTGCATGGATAAGTTTGTCAATAATTGCACTTGACGACATATTATTGTATATGCTTGTATATCCTTAGCTTGTTTGCTATCATCTCTCGTTTCCCGACGATTACGAGGACCAGCCGAAAGAATTTCTTAAAATTCATTTAATGTTCAAGCAATCTTGTACAAATATTCAGTGAACATTTCCTTGAATTCTTCTACATCTATGTTTATTATTATGTCTTGCTAAAGGTATATCAAAACATTTTCATTCACTCAGAATCAAACCGTGAATAAATTCAACGAATCAACACTGAATAATTTCAAGCACTCAGAAGTTTCCACTGATGTTTACCTATTTTATTTATTTAAGTTGAATCTACGTGAAGTTGAATTTACATACATTTACGTATTTAATTTTTGAGATGATCTCTTCATTACTAATTTACTTATACTTCTTTGTTACGATACACAACAAACGCACGTTTCATTGTTGCATTTTAAAAATAGAATGAAACAATAGTTCCATTAAGCTCAGATAACTACTTGCTTTCTCTTGAAATCTCTCCCTGTTAGTATGTGTTGTGTTTGCCATATAACTATTAAATATATATACAAGAAGAGGACAAACTTCGACTCGCAAGTGCATACTTTCTATATTTTTGTTAAAAATAAGTAACTTGAACACAATACCAACTTCTTAATTAGAATTGAACTTTAAAATTAAGTAACATTAAGTCAGTTATAGAAACAAGAAACTGTACCACTTATGTAGTGTAGAAATCAGTACAAGACAGCAATTTCCAAATGTGGATAAAGTAACTGCTGTTATTCAAGATATATTGTATTTTATATTATCTGTCCACCCCGGAACGATGTAATCTTAGATCCAGTAGCTGCCCGCTCCTCTTTTCCTCTACATGTACGTGAGCTTGCAGTCCCAATAGACATTAAACAACAATATTCGGCCATTGAAACTAACACTTCCTCACATTGGGTTTATGACCTATGTATCCTTTCAGAAATGTCCTTTATTATTTTCTGGTTTTATTTCCCAAACTGTGGTACATGTAAGATTATTTATCTAGAATAGATAAGTAAACTTATAACGTTATAACACGGAACGTCGTATCCCATTTCGGGCCACCTATGGATTTCTGATCGTTTCACTCCTCCTATTCGATGACATTAGTCCTGACGTTCACACGTCAGCTATAAGTGATTCCGTGCTTGCTTTATGCAATTAAGCAACGAATTAATCTTAGATTGTATTAGCTACAATGTGAATTGATCGAATCCATTGACGTGAATCAATCGGGCACTGGGGAAATCCATCTGGCTACTGCTGCATCCCGCCCCCGGTGACACCATCATGTGTCGTATTAACGTGTTGCTTGGTATACTCCGTATCCTCATCGGGATGCCAATGTTGACGTGTCCCAGGTGCGTAACACTGACTTACTGACATCTCCAGTACATCAATGTGTGTTTAGAATTTTAGATTGCCATTAATGGCTGTAATACTACCCTCGCTGGTAATGTTAGGAGGAAGGGGAAAAGGACCATGATAATTAAATTCTGGCATGTCAAATGATTCTATCATGGCTTTGAGTCCTGTTCTTTTGGTATTTTCATAATGTCTACCAAAACATTGTTCGTCCTCCTTTTCAACTCCAATTAATTTGTCGTACAATCATAATATATATGGGTACAATGACAATAATTAACTATATACCATGTTTTGTTATAATTTCAATGTACAAATGAACAATGTACCCCATAATAACAAATTCCATGCCATTCTTATCCATAAAATAAGTGATAATCATTATAAATCAATGTGGAAGTTTTTGTTTTCCAATTCTCACTATTTTCACTTTTAGTTTGCCCGATATCGGAATAACAATAACAATGAATAATAGTAAAGGTTATTTCCATGTACAAAGGGACTGTAACAGATGTATTATAATGAATTATAAAAGAATAGTAAATATTAGTATCGTTTCAGTATATTATTTATTCATGAACTAAGCATTGATAATAATCAGAGTAAATAAGTAAGTAAATAAATATCATTTTTAAATAGTAATCGGATGTTGTGAAACAGGTATAAAAACCTAATCTACCCTACAATGTAAGCAACTAGTTTTTTTGTTGTGTACCATAAAAATGCATTGTTAACACTGAATAAAATCCAATTGTTGTTCATTCAGTCAATGTGTATGAATAATATTTTCAATTCACAGTTGAAAATCATCGTTTTAAATACAAAGCCAGTATCGGGTAAATCCGAACGAAATAAACTCGCGTATTATTATCGGCCATTGGGTGCAATTGCATTTGCTTGCAACAAGCGAAGAAACATGAAATGCACCGGCAATCCATTTGTGAATGGATGTGGAGGGCATGCATTATTTTGGAAATCAAATCCAAGTATGTGCGGAAATCAGCCGGCAAAGGATTTGGAATCCAGCAGATTTCCGCCCTCTGCTCGCTTGATTCGCCCCGTACGCTAACATTGAACAAATTTATTACATTGTATTGTGTTTCGGACAAGCCAATCTCTGGTTATTTATTAAGTTACGTGCGCATTCTGCACGGTCGGCTCTCTTCCAATATTTCGCCTCTGTCGATTCGCAATTTTTGCTGTCGCCGCTTTCATTTTCGGTCAATGAGTTAACCGAACGAACCTATTACGAAACTACGAAAAGAGCAATACGATTTGTCCATATTTATGCCTGCTTCTACTGACATTTCTTTTTCTACTTCTGCGCGATTACTTTAGCGGAGCAATTGCAACGTAAAAATTCCAAGGACATAGGATTACCAATGTAAACAGACTAAAGAGTGATCTACTGAAAACAAAACCGCTGACAAATACTATTAAATTCAAATTAAACGAATCCATAATAGAATAGTCACCAAGGAGTTAAAAAAGAAATAAAATGGTAAAACTAAAAATTAGCCACTAAAAACAATAAATGAGGAAGTCAACGAAACTTACCGAACCTCACAAGTAGAGAAAATCTATAAAAATACTAGTCCAGGATCCAGTGTTCCCTGGGTTTTACTTCAATACGCTTCTTTCCACTTAAAGCGCAAACCGACAAGTATTACGCAACAATCCTGCAAGTATTGCGCAATCCGGTAAGTATTGGGTAATCCGGCAAGTATTGCACAATCCTAGTGCAGTCCTTTGCGTGTTAGTTTACTTGATTTTGTCGCTGTAACTTTCGTACCATAAAGTTTTTTAAAATTTTCTTCCCCTTGTCAGTGGCCCTAGGCGTATATGGAACAAACCCAATATGTCATATCATACGAATTATTTGAATTTTAGGCGTAGACAGCAATTTAGTGGTAATTGCAAAATACTTTTACTTTTGTTTGAAATGCTGCTTTGGTTTCCTTCACTTTCAGACCCTTATTTCACAAAACAAATAATTTCGGTTCTGTCTTTCTATTTGACTTTAATATCTTTAGTGAGAACAATAAAACTTTGGTTAGTTTAGGAAGAACTATCATTAGAAAATCTTCACGTGGAAAATTGTAGTTCAAATGATAATTTTCCTCAAATAAGTCGCATATAAAATTCAAGTGCTGCAAGGAAAGTTTAAATTTCTGCAAATTCGCGTGCTCACTTCGCTGATGACGGCATTTGGCAGTCGCATATAATTTTACGGTTGGCACAAGAATCGCATGACACGTATAAATTTATTGTCAATATTTTATTGTACGCGCCATCATCACATGCGCATCCAATCGTGACGTTTTGCCATCATCCCCAATCATGCGATGTCTTTTCCATTCGCCGCCTTATGGCATTTGCCTTTCAACTTTGTTTACACGCGATGGATGTCTTTCCGCAAAAAGTTGGCAGTTGGCAAGTCCTTCCATTCGATTCGCAATCATGTGAAATGTTGACATTTCAAGCAAATAAATACATTAACAGTGTGCTGGAAACAGTAGCTAAGACGTTCATAATTAATTACAAGAAACCCACTCAACCAATAGCAAATGAAATTACTAATAAATCTGCTTAATCAGTATACAAAACACTTTAAAGTATATTTATAACTCTTGCAATTCTCGTCTTCTGATTTTTCCAATTTCAATTATAATTTAACACAATGATGGAGCAAGACATAGAAATCCACATTATATCAGAATGCCAACCCCTAAGTAGCCGAGTGGTCACACTATAGCGTTGCGAAAACGAAAGTGTTGGGTTCAATCAATCAGAAAGAGGACAGTATATATATACTATACTATACTATATATACTATAGTATATATGTATATATAAAGAAGTAAAAAAGAGTAAGGTAAGTGATTATTACCGCTGGAACGATGATTCACAGGCCTTTATTTGCAATTGCGGTTCTTCTCCATGGTATATATATAGGTCATATATATGGTCATATATATAGATATATATATTCATATATTACCATAATTACCATATATATTTCTTTATGTATAGAATATAGTATATATAGTACAGTATATATAGGGTTGTATATCTAGTATAGTGTATATATAATATATATACCGCCTCTGACACGAAACGCGATTGCAAATAAAGACCTGGTGTGTCATCATTCCTACGAGAAAAATCCCTTATGCATATTTCTTAGAACCAGTCCCATGAATCAACAAATCGTTGCCTAACAATAAACGCGACCACCCGCTAAGTTAAGTTCCGGCAACAACTTAAGGTGTTCATTATCAATACCAATCTGCTGCCGGCTGCATCCCTGGTCACAACCAATCCATTGAGCTCCAGATGGCCTGAATTATTGTTCAAACAACGGAATCCTGCGGCCGAATGGAGCTTAGCATTGGGGTGGCTGAGAGACCGGCAGCTTGTAAGGCAGCCTGGAAGTCGCCAACATGGGATCAGATGCACTCGGACTTTGTGCGATATTTATTGCTGATTTGAATTTAGCACGAACACAGAAACGCGGCTGGATGTCTTGGCTGCCGATGCATCCGGCAGGATGAACATGGCCACCGCAGCCGCCCCCAATCGAGCGCACAGCGTGCGGAAAGTTCCGGCGTAAATCACACGATACGTTTAACGTGTTGTTGCTCTTGTTCAGCGTGTCAGAAGTGATTAGAAATAATATTCGAGTGCTGAAGCTCGACCGGGAAAAAGCATAAAGACAGGGGCTGAATTGTGGTCATTGGAGAATGGCCACAGCAATAAATTCTAGATTGTATGCTGATTTTGTTTGCCAGTTGTATTATATTTTCCGGGCCAATGTTTCCTTCGGAAGTGCGTGGAGAGCGCACAAATCACGCAAACTCCGTGTATATATCACATTTCGACGTAACGCCAATGTACCCACGATTGGCCGGAACGAATGCCCTTTATAGCTCCTTGCATACATTATCAACGTTTCCTTCACGAAAAATATTCCAAACTTTCTTTACCCATGCTGCTACCAAAATCCATTCCGTCACCGCTAGACTTCCGAAGAGTATCATGAATTTATAAAGTAAACGCACTCTTACTAAATAGGACAAACATATAGGCAACCGTAATATTTTATTGGAAAAGCTAAAAGATATGTTATGGTGTTTCTTTTATTATAAAAGTGTAAACGTAAATGAAGTTCTGGAAAGTCATTTATCTTTGAGGGTTTTCGTAAATTTTCTTCTAGTTTTATACCACGCGGATCAAGCAGAAGCCTCCGCAATCGCCCATGGCAGTTGATCAAGGAGCGAAGGTGTTTTAATGTATGATTTAAAGTCGTCCTTTTATTTCATGCCCGCAAACATACCTTTGGAATCGAGGCGCGAGGATATTGAACGCTAACGTTTGCCTCGCTCATCTCACTCACATATTTCATGTTCACCCTCATCTACCCGCCATCGCCTGACCGACAAAGCTTCGTATATAAATTCATCCACATGAATTTATAACAGAGTTCTATTTGACTTATATTATGGATCGATAACAACAATAAATGCGCTCTGAGATTGATGTTCATCTTACCACCAGTTCAAGTGAAATTACAACCACTGGAACTACTGACGTTAACGAAAAGAATTTATTTTTTAATTATTGTTTTTGCAATTGATTATTTATCAAGAGTTTTCTGTATTTTTTGGTTGTTAATTTCGGATGTGTTTATCATATTCACAATATTATTACTACTCATGTATTGTTTTCACATGATTATCTGTAAGTGCTTGGTAGCCGAGTGGTCAAAATGCAAGAGTTGCAATACCGAAAGTCACTGAAAGTATTGGGTTCAATCCCTAGCAGAGAGTTGTAGTTTAAATTACAGTAATAATAGAGAATAACTCATTCGCCACTATAAATGATCGAGGACGCGAAAAACGCGAGTTGGGACATCGATTTCGCACCGATTTGCAAAAGGGTGGAAATTGCGCAATCAGAATGAGATTGCAAGTGCAACCTGATATGGCAATATGGCGGCACAGGTGCGATGTGCCGATAACGAAATAATTACGGTGCAATCGTAAACACGCCAGAAAGGCCACAAAGAGGATTGTGGTCGGGCGAAACTAGCGATTGCAATCGCCACACAAACATTCAATTTCCATCGATTTGCAGCAGAGCAGAGCAACAATAACTGGCAAGTGCATTGCGTGCATGTGTGCCCTGTGTTAATGCCCCTTGTGCGTTCCATTCCGCTCGCACCCATTTTGCCAGTTCATCGCGCAATCTGCGAATCTTTCTGCTTTGCATTCGCAATGACTGCGTATTTATGGGGTGCACCTCGGCAATCGTCGAATTACGGAGTGGAAAACGCGGACGTAATGCGAATTTTCGCACAGATATGCCAAACAGGCCGATGTGGCAAACATGAAGTGGGCACGCGCGCCCTTGCTGAATGGCTGGAAAATTGGAGGTTGTTCGGGAGCGGCACGGCACGTTCCACGAGATTTGATCAGGCACGGATGATTATAGGGCTAACACGTGAATGTGACATGCAGATGAGACAGTTAGGACTGCCCTAATTCATCTCAATATTGTTGGCTCTGTCAATGCGCATCAGCGACGCGTTTAATGAAATTTCATTAAGTTCCCTGTCATAATGAAACGCCATCAAACCCAGTTGGAACGTTGGGGATGTAAAATGCATTAAGGTGCGGCCTTTCGTGACGCTCTTTGCATTACTTTTGCATTTGATGTCTGCCAGCGCTTCGGATATGAAAAGCTTGGGATTGGCCCCAATGTGCAACCATCGCAACGCGATAAATTGATTCGCAGACTTTCGTTGACGCATCCAAGAATGTATCCTTCGTCATTTCTATTGTAGTCACGAAGGCCTTGAAACTGTATCAAAAAGAATGGCATTAAAACATAGTATGCAAAGCAAACTGTTGTGCCATAGACACTAAAGTTAATAATAAAAGCAATACTTTCGAGAATTCAAAAATAAATCAGAGACTGCAAGTATTATCAATTATTAGCTTCATCCTATTTAGATTTCTAGGTCTACGCAAAGAATTCTGCGACATTCTGAACTGCTGATAAACTAGGCAGCTATCATTCACTGTAGAGAAATGGATCAGAAATTGGAAAACCTGAAACACCTTCAGAATTTGCTCTGAAGAGCAGTTTAATTTAACAATTCGTACTTTTTCAGCAACTCAGAATGTCTGCACCGCAAATATGGTTGAAAATAGCATTAAAGCTAATAATATTTGCAAATAATTATACTTCTATATTGCTTTTATTGTTCAAGCCAGCAATTTGCAATTGTTTCATAATAATTTTACTGGTTAATTTGCGTCTAAACCTCGCTATCTGTATAAGACGTACTAATTTATCATTTTCTTAAAGCCAAGCAAAGATTTTCTGAAATCAATAACTTTATTTAGCGGAATGAACTAGCAGAGTTGTCATCCCTTAGGGATTTCATAAAACCTCGATTTTTCCTCATAACTGAATAATAACTTAATTCTAAGGGCGAAAATGTAAGGGTAATAGTTTAAGATAAATCGTTGCTTTGCTTTCATGCTGAAAATTGGCGATTCATCTCCTCGTTCAGTTCTTTATCATTTACAGTGTACAGAAAATATAGTCGTAAATTGATAGCATTGAAGTAAAAGGTCTTATCTACAAATTGGGCAACTAACCAGTGCGCAGTTTCTATTTAAGCCGGCGCATCATAGGCAAGTGGATAAGATTGCTAGAAGATTGGCGGCAAGCTGGAAATTTGGTCAGCGCATCCTTTAATCCTTACATATATCACACCACAAATCTCGCGCAAATTTCGCAGATAGGCATCCCTACCCTGGCTGTTTGGTCCCATTGCAAGTTGAACTCTGGCGGCCATCTTAGTATACCCTTGAAAAGAGTCCTAGACGGACGCCGACTGAGCAAAACGCTCGATAAATAATAATATAATGGCAGCACAATTATTCCTTCGGCAAGATCAACACAAGCGCCATCTTTAATGGACGACAACTATAGGGATCACTTGCTTATGCATACAGAGTGAGAACCATTACCTCGAAAAGCAAATAAAAGCATTTACATTGAATTCAGTGAAATTGAAGGGATTCTCTGTAAGGGAAGCTTAGGTACTAGGACCTTATGAGCTGCCTCCTGATTTCTGGCTGCTAATGATGTTTTTGGGGTGGCCTGATGGTCGTTGCCCGTAAACCGGATGCGATACGGCATAATGCGTCTAGCAAGACGAAGTTAGCTGCTTAGGACGCTTAGGGCTGCTTGATAACATACTTCAAGTGACCGCGGGCTCTTGAGGCGTGATATTTTATTGGAGAGCATTTTATCAACAGCAACGCGACTGATAAGAGTAGGCGATATCGGCCCTCTGCCAAATTGTTGTGGTTGAAGGATGATGGCGATGGCGAAGGGATGGATTTGGCTACAGGCTGCTTGGCCCTAGGCCAAATTGAATTTCCGAGATTGTTTATAATTCAATTGCCATTTCGTGTAATGTAATGCGTTTGCTGCAGTTTCAATTGTTGACACTCTGCCACTTTTTCATGTTACGGCCGATAGTTATAGGGTGGACAAGAAATTTAATTAAACTTCACACTCATGTATTGTATTGACTTGAGGCAATGAGTTTGTGGCTAAATATTTAGCTAAATTGCATAATACAGCCAGATATCAGTCAAATATTATAGTTAATCAATTAATTAGTTATTCAGTATGAACGAAAATCATATCAGGGTGAAAAGGAATAATTTTCACATCTGGTTGCAAGGTTAAGCATCATTTACGTCGCCATTCCTTTTAATTAGTACTTTTAGATCATACAGTAATTTATGTCTTAATAAAAGCAAGGGCTAATATTAAGTTTATAGTAACAGGAGAGATAGACGCCGTACCCCCAATTATCCTTAAAAGTATATTTTTGGTAATGCTACTGAACTATTCAGATATTCACAAATTATTTGCGGGAAAAGAATTCGTGGGTTTTGTATCGATATAATAATCTAACAAAGGCACTGCTAGTTTAAGCCAATTGTAACGTTATACGAAAAATGGATACTTTGCCATTTCCTTTTATTGAAAGCCAGACATTTTCTATGAAAACAATCTCGTCTAAATTGAACAGCGTTGAAATTATTATGAACTCAGTATTAGCTGAGTTGTTTCAGATCATGAAACAATTGTGTTCACAATTTAAGTTCAGAGAAAAGCTTAAAATTTGAATGAATTTTTATTGTTTATGAGAAATGTAAACAGTTCTCCCCATTATCGGTGTCAAGCACGCGAGCATTACATTCTTAACTCATCGAGAAACTGCACTTGATCGCTACAGGTTTAAGCGTTCCGCCTGGAAAAGTTTCCTAGTTTCCTCAGCGCCAATGCAGCTTATGAAAGAAAACGGCGTTGCGCAAAAACTTGTGCACTTCGCGCCTTTCCGCAATTCGGCATTCGTTTTGCGCCGCGTTTTTCCGCGTCTCGCTTTTTGCCGGCCATCGAAATAGAGACCTGCCGGGGACAAAAAGCTTCCTCACAATTAATTACTTCGATTATTCAGCCCCAAATGGCAGCCGCAACGAGACGCGCTGGATTCGCGTCCTTTTTCCGCCATCGGACGGATCCAATTAGGCATTATCGACAAGGGCTTCATTGGCGCAATGCTTAACAAGCCATTGCCGGAACATAGTCTCAATTAGTGCCATCACATGATTTGCAGTCGCTGATTTATCTCATCATGCATTATTCTCGGCTATGAATAAATAAATGAGATGATAATTATGCTAGCTCTGACATTGTCAAACAAGTGAACTATCCGGGCGTGAAATTGGGGTGCATGTTTGGCACACTCGACCGAACTTCAATCCGCAACTGATGCGACTTGGAATTCCACTTGGGACGAGCAATAATTCGCATAATGATGTTAGGATGGGATTAGATGAAGCAACTCGTTACCGGTGCATTAATAATTCGTGCATAAATTAAGCCAATACCTCACCAGCCAGTAGAAGACATTATATGGAACAGAAATTCAAATTTATTTTATTTTGCTTTTTCGAATTAAAATAATCAATCTGAAAGAGGTAATTGAATTCGATGTTTACATGATCAAGTTGCATTTTACGGCGTATAGTTAAGTGTGGGATTTGGTGTAGTGCTAACGTCGATGGACGCCACACCAATGTGCTGGGTTCAAGTCCTAGCCAGGGCAAAAATTATTCCGTGTATTATAAAATCAAAATTGTCCCCAGTAGTTATACTCCCATACTAGCCTATCCTCAACATGTTCTGAAAGTCTTACGACCCTAATGAAAATTGGTTAAAATAAGTTACAAGCTAAATTTACAAAGCCAACATATAAGAAAGAAGAAGAATGAATGGTAATTAATTCCAGTCTTAATTAGAATGTCCATAGGAACTCGGTACGAGCCAAAATCATGCTACAATGTAATTCCAAGGAATCTAATTGAGGAGTGATTTGCACCTCGTCCATCATCTGAAGCGGAACTGTTCCACATTGATGTTTGTATATTATATGTACGATAATGTTGTGTGCATGGCTGCTTACACAAAAATTGGCATTATCATGTTTGTCGCCTGAGGGCGGACAGGGTGCGAATGTTGACACATCGATCCGGCATGGACCCGGCAGGCTTTGCTAGAGAGGAGGGGGGCGATGGATGCGCGTGGAAATGCAGCCTGATTAATACCGGGCGTTTATTTGAATCACCTCAGTGAATTTGGGCCACTTCCTCTGTCATTTGTCAGTTGGCTCAAGACTCGACATATTTGTATTTGTAATGACGCAGATATTTGTAATGCTTTTGCCCTCCGGTTGCCCCGGGTTACAATTTTTCGTTTGCGCAAATATTTGAAAAAAACTTGACGAATTTCTTCCGCCGTGCAGATTTGTGCAATGCAGCTGCCATTGAACACTTGACAAATGTCATTGCTATTCATTAAGCTTTTATTCTTTGCAGCCAGTTACACTGAACAACCCCTTGTTTTATGTCTTGCGGTGAAAGCGCAATTTATTGATCACAATGGCGGGACACACAATTGCTAAAGCAGCCAATATGACAATTTTATATTTGCGAACGTTATCGAGCACATTTCGTAAGAAGGTTACTTTATGATCAATCTACATCTAAAGCACTACTTCTTCCAGTTTGCTTATTGTATTCTTAGAGGAATGTCATTGGACGTATGAAAGAAGAAATGAATTTTTCTTGTAACATTTTTTGATTTCTGAAGCGCAATCTGCTCATATGCCTTATATTTTCTTGTCCTCTATTTCCTTCGTAAGAAAGTTACACATAACTAGTCCAGTCTTAGATCATTTCCATATTAAATACTAATTGAGGGCTCAGGATTACAAATTTCTAATTGAAGAACACCTAAGATTCACTCATCGAAACTAACATGATTTGTATTGGAAAATTAAGTTTTCTTGCTATAACTTTCGAACCATGAGGTTTTTCAAATTTGTGTTCATGTTATCATATTCCCAGGAGTACATGGACAGTGCCCAGTATTTAATTTCAAACGATTTATTTGTATTTTAGGTGTACATCAAGAACATACAGTAGTATTTCAATTTTGAAAACTACAAATAAGAATTATTATTAAATTACAGGTCCTAATATCACAGATATATTATCAAATGCTTAATTTTATAAAAATAAATAAATGTTTGAGTGGCTTGTCACATTGAATATTGGTTTTTTAAATTAACTGTATTTTCAACATTTAATTTACACTAAATATTGGAAGCAATAAGTTATATCAGAAATGTGATAAATTATTCATAAAACTGTCGGATTGTATATTATCATAGGAAGTCAAAGTTTACGAGAGGATTCATTAAATTTGCGTATGCATGCAGCGTATATTTGCAAAGTGCATTTGCGAAAATGGCCATCGCTGCTGCCACCCCTTGAAGCTATTTTATTAGCCCATATATGAATTTATTCATGCGAATACCCTTTCTCTGCACATATCTACGCATTGCCTGCACCTACCAAAGAGCACATATGATAGTGGACGCTATAATTATCAGCATTCTCAAAAATATAATAATAATATGACAATAATGTAACTAAAACTTAATTCCAAGCAATTTTATTTTGTTGAAATTAATTCAGCTTGCATAGATTGCTATTGGATTGTACTTTTTATCGATCGCGTCAAACCTCGCCACAGCCGCTGAAAGCCACCCTTGATCGTGCAATATCATAATTTAATACTGCAATAACAGTGCGTCCAACAAGACGATAAAAGCGAGGGCAATAATACTAGGAAATAAAAAATGCATGTAATGAGCAATTAAGGCCGTTGTTATTAGTATTTAGTGGTCGTATGCTGGGTAATGTCTTTTTTAATTTGCTGCGCCCCGCTGCGGCTTGTGGACTGAATATATTGAAAGGCGCATGTGTGCAGATTTATTGCATTGGCAACACTGCCCTTCCAGCCTGCTTTAAACAATAGGTAGAATAAATAAAGGATTTTATCGTCGCTGGCAAACTGCGGTTTTACGGACATTTTCGAATTCGCCCAATAAAACTTCCGCATCTAGATTTATATCCCTTTTTACATCAGTTTTACTACTGCTGTCGTTTACCTTCTCCGCCGACATCGCTTTCTTCGTGCCAATTGGCATGGCGACCGTAAACACTACTGATTGCTTTAGTACTTAATCGCATTGCCATTTAAGGACGATTAAGCGGCGTGTTTAATTATTTTAAAAACACGTTCAATTCAACTGATTTGGGAAGGTCCAATCTGGAATACGCAGCCAGGGTCGGTTCCAGGTGGAAGTCGAGTCATCGGCGAGTTGCGATGACGTCACCGGCGAGTTGCGATCGCGTCATCGGCGGCTATTACGGAATTTTCAGTAATGCTGCTTCAGCATTCAGAGTTAATTGGAATTGCAGTCGGCGGGAATTCGACAAAATTGTATGAGTATATAATAGATAAACGTGAAATTAAATATTTCGCATTGCGACGAAAAATACGTAGTTGAATAACACGCCAAATATTACAAGTTTCCCGAAATGTGAACGTTTTGCGGCCGCCACGAAGGCATCTGCAATAAAACGCGCAAAAAGATGGCGCTCAAAGTTTATTTTAATCATGGCGCGTTAACATGACGTATTTTTGCACGTCTCGTACAATGGCGGCTGGGGATGTGAGGAAACAAATGAAATCCCGACGCCGCAGCGGCAGAGGAACACGGAAACGAATTGAAAAATTGATAAATGAACACGTTAATGCATTCGCTGGCGAATTTCATTAAGTGCACTTGCACAATGAATGCTTTCAACGTGATAAAACTTGAATGCATTGCAGACAACGGCAAAATTAAATAACAAATCTATACTGCGCACGCATTCTATTCAAATTCCTACAAATATAATCGTAATCAAGATATTCTTAATTCCTCCGGTTCATCCTCTTCATTGTGCCAATTTTAATACTTTCAAAGATATGAGCTTTTTGCAAGCAAATATTAATAATAGGTTAGAAATGGCTTTAATCTACAATCCTGAAAATGATCAAAAGACAACATCTTCCAGTAGTTACGTTTTCTCGCGTATTCTTTAGCAACATGAGCGGCATATTGATGCGGGGTTATTCAACCGGATGCAATAATTGACGTTGCAACTTCAACAATGTGCGAAAATTGGAAAATTGAAGCGGGAGACTCGCGTTTGATTCAGATTCCCACAGATAATCACTTGCTCTTGCTCTCAGTTCATTCTGATTGTACTGATAAAGTGATGCACATTATAAAAGATTATTACGTTTTATTATTATATACATTATATATATTATATAGACAGGGAAACTATTTTCGTCCATGCATTGATTCAAATAGAAATAAATTACACCATAGCAATATATAGAAAGATACAAATACAAAATGCATTGTGTACAGTTGAATTGAAATTGTCGGAATTGTGTTTAGTGAGCAAAAAAGTGAAATAAAACGTTTATTTTACGCGCATTTCAACAGAATGTAATTTATTTCAGTTTTGTTTAATCATGACAATTTGATACAATTTTTAAAACCATTTATCTGTAAGAAACCTCTAATACATTGATGCAATTGGTAGAATTTGGCTTACAAACTTTAGCTCAAAAATAATCTTGGCGCATGTAGTACAGTAATACCCCGATATAACGAATTTCAAGGGACCTGCGTGAAAAATTCGTTATATCGGGGTTAATCGCTAGTTGGGGGTCATGATGAAAAAGGAACTCGGTATATATTATGTTTATACAATTGTATACAATTCAAAGATGACCATACGTCATACATTACATTTTTTGAATGTATTCGTCTATTTAAGTCTGGACCATAAAATTAGTAAACCGTGCAGTATCTATGGCTGATTCGATAGAGCACATTTTCATTCATGTTAGATTGTATTAAGAAATTACGGACACAGTTAAAATTCGGATAAATAATTGAAATTTCTTCGTCTTCTCTACCATCCAATTCCACCGTTTCATGTAGAATTTCTTCGTCGTTAAGGATCCCAGTAACGGCTACATCATTATCAAAA
>JAOEHK010024453.1:0-26599 GCA_025447835.1 Labidoglobus nevermanni | reverse complement strand
GGCAGTGGCTTCGGCTTCGGTTAGACTTCGGCCTAGGTATCACAGAGACATGTAACGCCGGGATGCAATCCTCGACCTGCTGAGCTCCTGCCAATCTATCCCTGTGCACGTGGTAGTGTCGATTATGCAATGCCGAGTCCATCTTGACCAGCATGATCTGTGCTTGCCTAACCGGGCAGTGGCTTCGGCTTCGGTTAGACTTCGGTCTAGGTATCACAGAGATGTGAAATGGCGAGATGCCCCCTCGACCAGCATGATCGCCTGCCATTGGCTTCCTTTTGTTTGTTTCAGAATTGAAGATTTCGCTAACATTGTTGGGTTAGGTAGGAGGGGGGCTTGTGGGTAATTTGTAATTTCCCAAATTTACTAAACGCATTTTCTCAAATATGCAATTGAAAGTTTGAGAGACAATTGAAAGTTTGAGAGACTCTATGAATAACAATGAGTGAGTGAGTAGTATGTGTTGTTTTCACCGTGTTATTTTTCTCGTATTCTTCTCTCATTTAACCCCTTCTCGCAAGCATGCTGGTTAAAGTTAACAACTAACTATATAAGTGCATACGCAGTTCGGTATTAAGAATTGATTTTGCTTCGACCCCCAATAGACCCCTGCCTTTGGCAAATAGACCCCTGGGGGGTCTATAGACCCCACTTTGGTGACCTCTGTGCTTCACGAACCTCGGGTATTCCCCGTCCTTGTTTGTAGCGCGGGCCGCACAAATGTTCAACGGGGGCCGCACGGCCGGGTTGGCCGTGCCTGTCCTAAAACATTGACGAAGACACACACGCACACACACATATACATGTATGAATAAATATATAAATATTTTTTCTTTGCAATATACAGTTTTATTGTGTAGCGAGGCCCCGCAAATTTTTTTGAACCCGGCCCCGCAAAACGTTGCGCCGGCCCTGCGTTTACGTGTTGAAGTCGGTGTAGGTCTATCGTGTATGCAATTACACGAATTATAAGAACATTTAGTTCCACGTGCTGCAGGCAATTAATTGCCCCAAGGTATTTCATTTATTCCGTTTCAATTTGTACGTCGCCCTCGCGTGGAGCGACGAATCAGTTGCTTATTATCTAAGTAATGCTAATTGTGTGACAATTAACTGTCTACACATTGCATTCTCTCAGTAATTTCCAAAATAAATTGTCAATCGATAGAGAGATAATTCGTATTATTTCATATTTCTCATGATATCTGCCAATATTGCAGTTAACGAATGATCCTGAAATGACGCTTGCGTTTCAGAATAGTTACCTTTTTTGAGATCCTAACAGCATGCTTTCTAATCAGCATCTGGTATCTCTATGACACTATGAACCTGCGTCTTGTAATGCCCAATAAGCAACAAAATCAACATGAACATAAAACTGCTATATAAGGAATGGAATTGTGTGATGGTATAAATGTAACGGCTCCAATTTAAAATACATCTGACGATAGAATTGGTTAGGGGTTATAACAATTTATTTGATAGTGAGCTTTGCAAACCCTGTATTAGGAAACACACATTCGCTCAACCATTGTTCATTTCTACCGAACTATTTATTGTACGAATGAAAAATTCCAATAGAAATTGCTAAACACTTCGGAAAGTAGGATAAGTATCACCTGCGATTTCATGTTTTGCATAAATTGACTGAAGGGCATAAAAGTCTTCCGGAAATTGCAGCTACATGCCGCAAAAGCGAAGTTTAGATAAGATCGTTTCAATAAGCATGATTTAGTATCCATATAAACATATTACGACGTTGAAATAATTTAAATTTAATTTCAACTTTTATCACGTCTTCGCAAAAGTATAAAAATCGTGTTCTGGATTCGCTTGGATCTGCGTTGCACGGACTCGATTAGCGCAAGCAATTGCTAATAGCATGCAAGCAAACCACTAATAACACGTGCATTCGGCCCAACAGCGAGCATGCCTGCCATCTAGGTAAATAAATGGGCACACTGATTTTAATCTTGCCCACCGTCCACATCGAAAAATTCCGGTGTATTCTGGGATCGTATTTTCCTAAAGCGAGAGAAATTGCAAAAAACATTGGCAATGTACAACGGGGTAAATTCTAACTAGTTTTTATGTCCATTATAGACATTATGGGTCACTCTGGTAAAGGCAGGAGACGTGTTATCCGCTCCATGTTCAGGTGTTCAGGTTTGCGAGGACGGTGCAGCCATGGAAAGTTGGAAAAAGCGAAAAGATGCAAAAACAGTATAATAGTCGGGGAGGGCAATCATATATCATAACAGAGCCGTTTCGAATCGAGTCCCTCGTAAAAGCTGGCGACGAAGTGCTTTTGCTGCCGCAGAGGTGGTCGCTACCGGGCTCGGCTTGGACAATTTGCATTCCGGCAATTTCACAATTTTCCCACTATAATTACGGGCGCTCGTTGCAGCTTTGGATTATGCGCGAATTGCGAGTTTATGCCGCCCAATGTGGCGGCGTCCACAACCCCAAGTCCGAATGGCCCACGTTGCAATCACGCCTGCAATGAGCTATGCCTTTGCAATCGCTGATAGTGATGTCTGTTGCTGGAGTTACGCCAAAGTTTCACCAGGGCTGGGTGTAAATCAATGTATAATTGTACTCTCTACGTTTGTTTTATTGCCCTCGGTGATTCGCGAAAATATTTTGCAATTCATATGCCCGCGTACCTCAGTTTCAACCAAGGTCGCCTACCTACCTTTGGTAATGCGAGTAGTAACCTACGTTTCGTTTTGCACGAAGCCTTCAGAAGCATTGGTAAATTTGCGAGTTGCGAAGAGGGAAATTATTTCGTGAATCCGTAACGTGCATGAAGATCCGATTCCGGCATGAGGGTTGCACTTAAACTAATTGGAAACGATACAAAACCCATGCGTTCCGAAAACCTTCCGCTTTATCGTTGCCGAAAACGAGCAGTTCCAATATTACCGCTATAGAACATGGAATTAAACATGTAAACGTTCCATTGGGATATAATATCAGCAATAGTATTTCGAAGTTGCTTCAGAGACGTGATTCCGACTAATGGCAATGAAACAATCACAAAAAAAGTAGCAAGTGCGTCCCCGAATACGTTTCCCACAAGAAGCCATTAATCTAAGGCATTTAGGGTGAAAGTTGCAAAGCTCATCTTGGTTATAAGTCAGGAAAAAAGTTTCTTGCTACACAGGAAGAAGCACATTTTGATTGCAACTAATTTAAACTTGGGTGGAAATATACTACATGATCTCTTCCGTCCACACATTTGTAGAGCACCCGGGACACTTAAGAGATCAAGACGTTCTGTTGCTCGTTCAATTGTTAAATTTCCTTATTTACAAATTGTGCTGCTCCAAATGCAGCAAATTGAAATAATAAAATAAAACGACGGCAATAAATGCCTGAACAATGCGTCAACAAATGTCCAAAACTTCTCCGAACGCGTCCAAATCGTTGCCAATGTTGACCCAACAACAATATCCTGAGTGCTCTGGATAATATGTACGATTGAGTGCTAAATATCACATCTACTTTTTATTGCGAGCCTTATTAAAGAAAATCTTTGTGTCCAGGGCCGGCATTGGAGTACCAGAATACCTCGTTTTTGTCCGCTGCAGCTGTATCTTGACAACCAAATTTATTTAAGGGACGCATATTACTGTTCTGCATCGGGGCGCAATAATTCTAGAGCCGGCACTGCTTGTGTCGCTCTGCTTCAAAATTTAATATAATTCGCGCAAAATAGAAAAACTTTGTGACTGATTCGACAATTTGTATTTGGTTTTGATTACAGTGAGGTTCCTGTTTAGTTTTTGAGTTTAGTTTCGTCAATTTGACTTTTATGGCTTTGTGGGAGAGAATTTCTGCATTGTTCTGCATTGCGTGTATACTTAACTGGCAACGTCGTGTTTTCTGAACATTTGCCTTAATTCATGCTTCGGTTGTTGCTCTACCGGCTGTATGCGAATTAAAACGAACTAAAACAGTTGCACCAATTTGATTCGGTCATTAAAAAGGATCATTATAGCAATAATTTTGATTAATTTTCATGGACTCCTTCCGATTATACTTTCACTTTCCTGCAAACATGATGCATGCCTAGATCGAATGCGTTTGGCACTTTACGACTCTGTTGTATTTTAATTATAGTTTAGCAGATTTTTGATTCAATTTAAGACATTTTTCGACTTGAAACTTACTTGAATTCTCGTAACAATATATCTTTTGTAGCATTAGCGTATGGATAGCTTCAATAATTGTTGTATGATGTTATTAATGGCAGGACACTAATGTTAATGTAAAATAATAAACATTGCGTGCTAGGCCACGTGACTATTACTCGTCTTATCATAATAATCTGATCTCCTTTAGTCCATACGTTCATTCATGTGCATTAATCGGCACATAATTTCCTAAAAGAACAAAAGTCTTGTATGTATTATGCAAATTGCTGGCGCATGCAATTCTGGATGAAAAAGTGTCCCATCATGAGTGCCGTTGGATGCGTACCAAAAATGCAATAACTTCCAGAACGCCTGGGGTGAGTGACTTCTGCTATATGCACACTTTTATTCTACATTGATATGAATTGTTACCGTCCTCCTCAAGCAAGGTGGATATGAATTATTGCAGAAATCTCCGACAAGGGAATGTGTACCGGAAAAGGGCTCTTAATCGAGTTACGATAGCGAAAATTCCATCGGGATTGCTTACATGCATACCTCAAATTACCACAAATTAAAAGCACATATAGGGAAAATAAAGGTAAACAGGATTTGCAATAAAAAAGTGTAATTTTATGAATACCACTAAACGACAATATTATCATTGTATGCATAATGTAGTTTCAGTCTCTTATGAATTATAAACATATCCTTTTGACGAGATTCCGCAATCTCCAGCTTTGCCGTACGAATATCTATAATTTGTAATTGTAGCATAAATTCTCAGCGCGAAAATGTAAAATTGCTCCCTAGAGCAGGCTCGCATGCAGCTTGAGATTGAAATATCGACACAATTTCAGCTAGAAGTTTCCTGGATACAGGGAACCAGCACATGTGTGGAAGTATGGGACTAGTAAATCGACATACATTTCCTAGCTTTTCCAGGGAATATTTTTTACCTGCCTCCATGGTCGCAAGGAGCGCGAACAATCAGGAAGAGAAAGAAATTGTAGAACGAACCACGTCGTCCTCTCATACTCAATCAACTACGTCTAGCGTTCTTTTATATGCACTCTGATAGTCGTGTTAGTGGATGGGCGTTTCATGGAACATCGTCGGAACTCGATGACCCAGCGGGAAAGCACTCAATTATCCATCCGATAGACGAAAGGATGCAAAGGAAAACAAATTAATAAATTAACCCAATTGGATTTGCGCAATTTGCCCAACGCTCAACGCTCTGCGTATGTATCCTTGCATCGATGTTTTTATGTCTCTTTTTCCATCGAAATAATTGGACAAGATTCACTATTTTATCGGCATTCGTTGAAGCATATCCTTCTGATTACAGCTGAAAGCTGCTATTAAAAGTAAATGATTGGATTTTATTCGCCATCAAGAAAATGAGTTCATAATACGGATATCTGCATTTAAAGAAATTTGTGAATTATAAAAAATACGGCTTATGTCTGCATCAGTAGTCCAACGATCAAGGGGCAGGACACAATACATAGTTGTTGTAAATGTTGTAATGCTAAGATTTAGAGTAGGCGTTGCAAAAACATGTGATTAACTATTTTGTCAAATAACCAGTTAGTACAGTTCAAATATAGCTTTCAACCAGTCAACACGTATCTTAGTGTTCGAACGGTCACAACAATAGTTAAGTTCATTTCTCTATAACATTCGAACCTTGAGGTTTTTCTAATTCGCCTTTCCATTATCTTTGTCCCAAGAATATACAGAACATGCCCAATATTTCATTTCGTTCGAATTATATGTAAAGCAATTAGCTCTTTAATAAACAGAAGAAGGAGTATATGTTTAGAACAATCCAGATATGTGCTTTACAAGGTTCTTTAGCATTCTAATGGCCGATTTGATGGATATGCTTAATGCTAAGGATGTATAAAACGGTTACTTAACTTAAATTTGCGTTGCACCGACAAGATTTGATGTCTGAGCAAGGCTTAAATTTAAGTTAGCTAGAATGGCCGCTTAAACTTTACTTAACCTAAAATATTCGCCACAATTTGCAAGAAATTATTGTTTCCAGTTGTTCCCAGATAAACAAATAAATGGAGTGACCATTTTAATCCAATGCCTGATTTATTGTTTTACCAACATTTTCGGCAATAAAAGAAACGGTGCTGATACTACTTCAATCTCTTGAAGAGCGATTTGAGTACATCCATAATTTCTATGTAGATTGAATATGTTCAAGAACGCTTTCTACATTTAATTTGCCTGTGTGACTGGGTGTCATCATCTTAGCTTGGCGCATTTCGGTAGAATTCACATATCACCCATTTGTCGCATAAAATCCAAAGCAACAAAGAAAAGCCCAAGTCTCTTCCTTCAATCATGCTGCTTGTGTTTCTGCAAACTTATCTTAAGTTCATAAACTAAAGGAACAAAGTAATCACTCGTATAAGCATATTCTGAGAATAAAAAAATATGTTAAAGGACAGTGTTATCATGGCATTCAATTACAGAAAGAGATTAGCGGACAGCCAATATTCATCAGTACTAATTGTCCATATAACACAATTTTCTGTGTCTGCCAGGTACCGGAAAAGTATATGTAGACTCAGTGTAGATGGTAATTGAATGATGCAGTCTCTCTGCTTACACAGCCTGTATGTGCGTTAGTGGTTCGAGAAGGGCTGCATTGAACAATGCGATGTGATGTTGGGCGTTAATGCAGATTGACATGTGACAAGGCGTGCACGCTTCCTCCGGAGGAATGAATCCCACACCACGAATTATTTTAACTTCCCATCTCGAATTTTGACGGGCACGTGTGTCATTTGCTCCTCTTGCCACCGCAACGAAATCACTATAGCATATTATGATTGCACCCCATCCTCACGCCCTCGCTCATCTGCATGACAGGATCGCATTTGTTAAGCACTTTAAATGTCGTTTTGCCTTTTGCATTTTGCGCCCTTGCGAATATCTGCAATCACCCTGTGTGCAGACTTCCGCCATATATGAGCACGGACGATTTAATTACGCCAGAACGAGGGAAACGAGGGGACTCGTTCCGGGAAGTCTGGGATAGATTGACGCGCGTTTAAACGCTGCCCCGTATGGGTATGGGGGACCAAAGATATTTGACTCTGTACTTTGACTGCCGCAGCATCACATTCTACCAGTCTTGGACGTGTACACGTGCGGTGGTTGGGAGGACGGGGATCATCATGTTGGGCATTGCGTGTGCCTTCCCAGGATGCCCCTTCTTTATTGCACAATTTGCTCTTTGATTTTGTCAAATGCCCTCCCATTGCTTGCGCCCATACCATCAATTGCAACTTCAGCTGAAGCCGATCTAGACGAAGAATCTTAACAGCGAGCATTCATTCAACCTAACAAGAACGTATTCTCGGATTTGATTTCTGGCCGGCATCGTGTAAAAATTATTTCACTTTTATGGCACATGCTGAAAGAAGAAGTCGTTTCCTGCGTTTTGCAATTACAGTGGGATGAATTCCTTAATGTCGTAGTCGTAAAATAGGGGAGCAAATCCAATGCGATGGAAATAGGCAAAAATCTAATCAAGAGTGAATGTCCAATCTTTTGATATTTACTTGCCTCTCGCGAAAATGTGCCCTCATGTTGATCTCCCTCGGCACGGGAAGTTTTTAATTTATTGCGTTCTTTTCGGTCAGATGCGAATATGATTGAAATTAATAGCAGTTCCCTTTCTTTGCTTAGCTTTGCTGCCATTCTACATTGCATCGCTGTGCAATTATCGGACGACAACGCATCAATTTAATTTATATTAATTGCGGACAGCTTATCAAGAGCTTAGACAAGCTAAACATTATGATAGACAAGCTTGTCAGAGTCGAAATCGATGAACGTGCTTCTGTCATTTTTCATAGTCTGCCATTAAAACTGTCCCGCATTGCAATAGCAGTGACTCGAAATTGCACAATTCGACGTGGGAGCCGATAGCGCAAATAATCACATGCTCGCTTCCCAGATTTAGATTTAGATTAGTGCGCCCTATAGACGTCTTACACCCTCGCTTGTCACCGGCTAGGGCAGATGTGGAAGTTAAAACTTCAAACTTTCTCTAAATCCCTCTGCGCGCCGAATATAAATAGCCAGGTCTACGTTCGAAACGCAATTCGCGGATACATGCGTCTGGAAATTGATGTATCAATACAAATTTACACAGGAGCAGAAAACTGCTATCCACTTTATGCCAACCCAAATCGGATCCGGCATAATTCTCTTCGTAGACGTGTTGATTAATAGTTGGTTGGTTGGTTTGTTGGAGGGCTGAACTTAGGACCTACTATTTGTGGCCCATTGTACATCCTCTTTGTACAGCCTCTTAGTTTTTGGAAGGAAATTTAGGATTGGGTTATTGTGATGAGATAGCAAGTCGTAGAGGAGTATACAACCACATCTGCTTTCAGATGTTGTACTGTCCTCTCTCTACTGGCCGCTCGGTAGTCAACGGTAACGCTCTTCCAGGTATTGAACCCAAGTCACTGGACTCGTGGGCCATTCGTGCACCATCTGCTTTACCGTTCGGCTATCAAGCAGTTGATTAATAGGTACTTTAAATTTATTGACACTTTTGCTTTCTTAGGAGGTATTTTGCGAAGAATTTCTCTTGGTTCTCATGTTCGCATTGTATGCGCAACTCTGTCGAATATTTGCACCTTGCAATAGTCGCTAACAATCCCTGTGCTGGATGAGCGAGGAGAACAAACATACTCGAAATGGGTTTGTAATCGTGAGGCCATTTAAAATTCAAAATCCAATTATCTGCATGCATTCAATAGCGCATCTTCACATCACTCCATTCATCTTCATCACTTCACCGGCAATCATCCCAGGGGATGTCTATGCCATGAACAAATTCCAGAGGAAAATAATGAAGCGAATCAAGTGAGTGCAGACAGTTTTCATCGCCTCACTTCGAGGTCTTGCGGTAAATGCGAATAACTGGTAGACGTGTCCTCTGGTCAACCGGCCCCTGCCATTACTAGTAACTGGTCACATTGATCGGCTGCTTAAAAATTCAACACACCTCGACAATCAATGGCATGTTCTGTAAGCAGACCGTATGCGAACAAGTAACTCAACAATTACCGGCTCAATATTATCAATGACACGCAAAGCCGTGCATTAAATATCAATTGCTTTCTCCTTTCGATTGTTTTCTATATGGTGTACCATTAGAGACGGAAACAATTAGAAATTTGCTTCTCTCCAATAAATAAATGTAGTTATTGTAACTGCACCTTTTGTCCAGTTAAAACATACAATAATACTCACCGTTGTGAGTTTTATTTATGGATATGGAATTCGCTCTTATCCTAATGATATTATGAGATTGCCTATACACCAATTAGATTTATTTCGTAGTATAGTCGCTTCACGCATTTTTACGGCCATTGCAGTCATCCGAAATACTCGCAACCCTTGCCTCGGCACGCCATATGCCTACTAGCGGACACTGGGGTGGCAGGACATTAATTCAATTAAATGTTATGTGAATTTATTGCCAGCCGCTTGATATTAAAAGCCTTAGCTCAATATTCATATTTTCAGCATGCCAACGATGAAGGTTGCAACTGGGAGTGCATCCACTTGAGAAACGAGTGAAAATCGCGGTAATAATTGATTGATTCATTAATTAATTTTATCGATATTGTTGAATCACTCTGTATGCTGAATGTTCATTCAAGTTATTTACAATAGCCCCAGTAATGACTAATATATTCACTTTTAGGTGACATATTGTTTATTTAAACAATTTAGTAACCAAACAATGTATTGCGCTAATGTTGATGCTATTATTCAATATTGCATTTGTATATTGTGTCAAGAAAAGGAAAATTCATTGTTAATTATAGCAATTTGGGAACGGATGATTTGACTATGATGTGTAGAAAGCTATTTAATTAGTAATGAAGGAATTCAAATTGAATTCGTTAGAGAATTTAGTTAGAATTTAAGGTGAACGAAGTGAAATTGTTAGGTTGTTTAATGCATACATAAAATATTATTAAAAGCATTGCCTTATTTCTTTTTCTTTTCCAGGTGAGTAATTTCGGCAACAATGACGATATAGGGTAAGATTGTAATACTTCACAAGAAACAGTTACTTGGTTCTTGTCTAGTTAATTGTATTTGATTAAAATCAATAGACAAAGATCAGGGCAGTTGCTCTGATTTTGTTGTCCTCTCATCCCCCAAGAGCCATGAGCGCATTTCCTCTTTTTAATACCCGGCTGTCAACTCAACATTGCCAGTGGAGGACGCCCGACCGTAATCTGCTTTGATTCCCATGGATATCCTTTCTCCGCACCATAGACCCGCACATTCCTAATGAAATCGGCCTTTTCCAATCACCAGAATAATCCAATTCGCCTTTTGGGATTCTTACCCGGAAGAATAGTCATCCAAGACAAGCCTACATGCGTTTTTATCAAGTACATACAATAATTTATGAATAAGAAGCCATTTTGCTATGTTGTGTCTCTTCTTCGTAAGATGAAGCGTAACAACATCCAAATAAATTTGAGTAAATACCATCGCTGTACGCGACTGAAATAAAGCTCAAATAACTTGTAATCAGAGAGATAAAGGAAGCCATCGGGGAACCAATTGGACGTTCCTCAGTCTCTTCTACAGAACGTGAGAATTAGTCAGCCGATAAAGATAATGACACGGTGAAACAACGTGGTTGACGTCGACATCGGAATTCAATCGAGGAATGCAATTCGACATAGCAGCATTGGCACATCCCCTCTTATTTGATCCAGCGCCCAGGCTCATCTAATGAATTGGGAGTACGGAAATAATCACGTTACATTTCATTAAAGTCATTAAGGTATGCTAAGCGCGGAAGAAAAACAGCATTTGGGGTCATAATGTGCTCACAACGGAAAAATGTACCAATTATACCCCAGAATCCCTCTGGCTGTACTCAACGCGCAAATATGACCAATTAGCGGCCATATATACGCACCCTTAGCAATTCGTTCATTATGTTTGCCGTTAGGCTAACGTATCAGTATCATTTCTTCTAAAGTTGCGCATGGACTTTCTACCCGTAAGAAGAGGGAATATCTCATTTTCACGCGTCGTACTTTTCCTAGTATGGTGGCGCCATCTAGGAGCAATGCATACAAGGTGAGTATTGATCCCACCACTATCCCTCCTCCATTTTCTGGATTAAATACGCTCGATGTCGGAGTTTCCTGATTGACTCGGAAACACCAAGGGCAGATGGCGCTACAAATATCTTTTGCAAACTTAATGCTTTTCAGATCCTACACACGATTGTGTAACTGCTCTACAAATGGTGTCAGTATAATGATTCTATATTAGACTTCCAGAAAACCCAATCTAAAGCGGATTAAAAAAAAGTATTGTGATATGTTATTTCCTAGACTTGATTGTTTTTTGGGAATACTGCGAAACAAATTTGACACAATATGCAGAAAACTTGTTTTATATCGGAAAATAATCGAGTAAGAAAGGCTTTATGTTTGGGAACATTCATTTCATCCCCTTTCGAATGAGCCTAGATAGTTATGGAAGCCTTAGTTCGTCAAGGATTCGAGATGGCAAGGAAACTAAGAAATTTACGTCTATAAACTAACGTCGAATTTGTAGACCTGTAAAAGTAGAGTACAAGAAAATTTCATGGGAAACTGCAGTAAGGAGAGAATAGGAAAAATATGTCAAGAATTGAATAATTTAAATATTAATTAATTTACCGTACGACTACGAGTCAGCTTTTAAACGATTATTTGCATTCATGAACAATAACAGATATTTTAGCATTGCAAGCTAGGATTACAAAATATTAATAGATGTATATATATTTATTGAAATTTATATTGTTCATTTCGAATGCAGCGCAGTGCATTTGCGTTTAATTGCGTTCAAATTAAAATTATTTACAATTTTCATTGATTATGGGCGTTGGCATGAAAGTCGCATATTAATTACTGCAATCATCACTTGTTTTACAATTCGCATTAATAACACACTTTAAGCCATTATTATATTGCAACGCAATTATATTATATTATATTATATTGCATCGATTTTGTCATCACTTGGTGAAATTATCGCTTTGTATTTTATATGCTCCATTGATGCAATTGAAAGTCTTTAATGTAAGAATAATGTATTTGCAAGGTCTTAAAGCTCTTGATTCTATGTTTATTTAAATGTTAAGTATATCAATTAGAGAACCTCTCGGTAGCCGAGTGGTAACGCAGATGGCGCACGCCTGGCCCACGAGTCTAGTGACTTGGGTTCAATCCTTGTCACAGCGTTACCATTGACTATTGAGTGGCAGTAGAGAGAGGGCAGTATGACATCTGAAATGGTACAGATGTGGTTGCAGTACGCTTTTCTACGATTACCCATCGTAGTAACCCAATCCTAACTTCCCTTCCAAAAACTAAGAGGAAACTAAGGTGATTTACGTAAATTAGTTCAATGAATCTCACTTAATTCTAATAATTTCGAAAATTAAGATTTATGCAAATTGAAAATAATGAAATCGTAAAATTCAGTTCAATGAGTTTGCAAAATGGCATAAATTGTAAAAGAGCATTGGAAAATAGAAAATACCTCTGCAAATTGCAAGGAAAAGTTACATATTCATTCACACATGCATATTTGATAGTATAATCAATCGCTAAACATTTTTCACTAGTTTGCGGCAACAAATTGCACAATGTTTTTCATTTAGCGTAAAAACATTCTCGACGATTATTAATTAAAAATTGTTCGACTATAAACAAACACACGCGCAGTGAGCAATTTCTATAATTTGCGACATTCAAGCGAATTGCGCAATTTATTTGCAATCTAATGCATTCCGAGCGAAAAATTGCCTCATTTCGCAATGCAATAAAAGTACCAAAAATTACAAAAGACCTTGGTGCAATCGAATTTATGATCACCCCGAACCCGTCGCATCCTCTTATCACGCGACATGTGGACGCCTGTGTTTCCTTTGTATCCTTCATATTTCATCCACGCACATCCAGCACAATTGAGCACATGGCGTGCAACCAGGAAGTAGCCTTATCTTCTCACACTTTCCGCCCTTATTTGCTCGCTCCATCTGGCAAGCTGAGCAGAACAATGCTCCTGCAACTTGTTAACTGTGGTGTGTAAATCAATTGCAATGATTTCGTTGTGCGTACCGTTTTCCTCATCAAGGGTGTTGTTCTCATATTAACTGCCTAACTATATAACCTTGATATGAGATTCGTACTCCGATACGACGCATTTATGAGTCAACGGCTTCCACTTGCTTCCCCTGCTTGCAACTTCTCAAGGTGATTTAGAGTTGCAATGAACAAGGTACAATAAACAAGTAGAAGCTATATGGAAACCTATTCAAATCTCATGAAGAGAGCTGCTAAAATCCGATGAACCTTCACCTCCCATTACCGCCCCTCAACCCCTGTCAATGATGTAATGGAAGCATCCACATTGTGCTACGTTGTAAGCTACTTTACAAGCAATGGTTTGAGCTTGTGAATGAGGATAGATAGGCAGAACACGAGGAAATACAGGGCAACTAACATACAAAGACACACATCATGCATTCAACTGTCGACCTTTCCAGTAGCAGTCGCAACCTGACTTTGCATCTGGCATGAGGTCTAGTCACAAATGCAATTCTGGATGAGCTCTCGGCCGGTAGTTGGCCAAAGTTTGCATGTTTCATGAATGCCAGGAGTTGTACCTTGTATGCGCCATGTATGCGCAATTTTGAGCCGAATGATAATGATAATGGGGTGACTAATTAATAGAGGTTTTATGGTAATCGCGATGGTTGGAATACTCAACTCATCCTCCTCGCTTCAGACTAGCACCTGGAACATCTCAGCACAATGGAAACAGGTAGCTTTGAATTTAAAATTTTCAACTTCGATAAAAGCAAGGAAGATTCAGGGAAAGCAAGGACTAGAACAAATAAGTTAAGAGGGTAGGAGGTTGCTAAACAAATTAAAGTTGTTTTCTTGTCACCAAATAAGACAGTCGCACAACAGTTTTCACCCTATTTTCATCACGACAGATAGACCCACACCATATTCGAATGGACAGAACTCATTCGTCCTGGCAGTTAATTGCTATCATAGCGAGAACTAACGTGATCGAAACGATGACGTTATAAATGAATAGAGTGGCTGATCTATTGGGGCAAATTGGACCGACTGCCTTGAAATGATGACTGTGCACTTCTGATCTTGATAAATTAATAGATTACTATCTCCGGTCGGGCATATAGTTACGTAACATATTTTAGGACCATAACCTAAGTAACCTAGTTCGAGACTAACACGAAATTAGATTTTACCTTATAACTGTGAATTGGTATTCATCCACAGGAGTTTGATATAAATTAGTCGTTGGGAGTAGGTGTTTCTTGGTATAGCATAAACTTCATATGAGAATCTATTTATGATTGCAATTCGAAAATGGTAGCTAATCTAAAATGAAATGAAGCATATTCGTGATAATGGATTTTACAAAGAACTGTTATTTTCAATTCGTGTAAATTAACACTTGGCAACGCTCGACATTGATTATCATGAATTATCACAATCATTTGATATTAATTGGATAGCTGGCAATACAGTCTTGGCAATAAATTTTTATCATGTCTAATCATAAACGTAATTTCCCACCACCATTGAGGCAATAACTAGGATGCTAACAACGGTATCAGCCTAGAATTAACTTTGATCAGGAATGCGGCAGCAATAATACAATCATAAATTGGAAATCCTAGAGATAGATGCGACTAGCGAACAATAGCGAACAGGACACCAGACTGCAAACCTGCCCTAAACAAAATAGAAGCGAACAATTCATTAAACAAGGAAAGATGCCTTGTTCATTGTGCGAGAGTTTCTTCGCTAGTTTTTAATTATATGTCAACAATTTGCATTCGAAAGGTGTGTGAATTCAATGCAATTATCTGCTCTGTATATTTTATCAATATTATTAAATTTAAATCACCTCACGTGCCTAATCTATGTCATAATATCTGATTAATTCCACATGTGATGATCGCTGTTGATTAGATAATACACACTTAGGCCTAATTGGATTATAATCAAATTTAATTATGTTTCACCTGGCATTTTAGCTGGTGGTGTAGTCCCTACATTCTCGTGCTAAATTGTCAGTGAATTAAGCATTAATCCAATATGATAGAGCCCTCATCAATTTTAAAATTATACAATTAATATATGAAACTACCTAAAATTTCGTTTTCCAAAATGGATGCAGAGTTTTCTATTATCAGGTCTCCTATCGTAGGACCATTTCATAGTTTTGTTGGAGGGAGTTTGACACACACAGTACTTATGCCCTACTATTACGGACCATTGTAGATCGTCCTTATAAGGCCACTTACGGATTGGGTTATTGGGATGGGATGAGGAGTCGTAAAGGAGCGTACTTGAACCATATCTGCCATTTCAGATGTTGTACTCTCCTCTCTCTACTGGCCACTCGATAGTCAACAGTAAAGCTGTACCAGGGATTGAACCCAAGTCACTAAGCTCGTCGACCATCTGCGTTACCGTTTTTTTTTACTTCAAACTTGTTTTAATTTGTTTGTTTCTGAAGGACGCTACGTTAGCTCGTTAACACTTTCTTTACAGTAGCAGAGCATATTGCAATATGAGGATATTTTTTGCTTTTGAGAAACAAGGTTAAATTGCAACAGAAATCAGTCCATTTGAAGAAGCGGCGTTTATCAATCCTTCCCATATTACAAATTGTTGAAAGTGTAAACAGAAAATCTCTGCATTACAATGTTGAAGAATCGCGTCGTAAAAGAAGTCGAGAAATCTGCACGTTGAATAAGTTACTGTGTTTGCACTCTATTAAAATATTGCGATAAATAAGGAGGCAAACGAGATACACACTCAAAGACGATTTTCCGCCCAAGTTCCTTATGTTCCTGCTCGTTTATCGTCGCTGTCGCTGTCTTCAAGCCCCTAAAATTTCACCGTCCACATTCTGTTATTGTCGCTTTTTCTTTACCTTCGTTCGTGTGTACTCACATGTAAGCTTGTTATAAGCCTGATTTTGTTGGTGCTGGCCATCGTGCAAAAACTTTCTTCTATCAGTCTTCTCCAAGCACCAACGAAATAAATGGGAAACGCAGGAAACACAAATAAACGTGTAAAAAATCGAATCTCCGTAATATTCCTATAAGCCGCTGGTATTTGTGCACCCGGCAATGCTGCAAGATTGATGAAACAAATAAAAATAAGAGTTTAAGATGGGTTGTTTACGTCTGATCCACATATGATGATTAATTTGCTTTTTATGCATTTCTTGCCGAGAATGACATTCATCAATTTAATACTTCAGTAGTCTAGTCTAATATTCAATGAGACCCCTAGATATAGCACAGCAAATTTTCGGCGAACGAACTGCCGCAAGTCCTTTAGAATTGAATATGTATCAATCGGTCCTGGGAAAATATTTCCACACCGCAAAACGTCATTGATTGATTTCCGTCAACTTGCATTATTTAACTATTATTGAACAATTCCTGTGTAACAATAGCGTAACTTTACTCTGGATAATAAAGATACACCGGAAGAATGTGCAAATGGACGAGGTAAATTATTTCAGGAACTGCACGAGTGGAGTTCGGCGATAAGAAGTGGTGATCAGAGAAGAGAGAAATCAATGAAAGAAATAAATAATCCAGGCCACAAATTGATGAAATGGGATCGAAAATTTGTGACAATAATCGCCGATTCGGCGAAACGCTGCGAAAGCCAAGAGAATACACAACGGCAGGGATGAATTATTTATAACACTATTTGGTGGAAGCCGGAAAGGCAGTAAAAGCAGATGCGGAGTGGTGCGGAATAGGTCAACGTAAAATATTTTCTTTTGATTGAACATTCCGAGCGCGCGGATGCCATATGCGTTTCACTCCATCGTCTACTTATATATTTTTCACAAGTACAATCACAAACGCTGTCGCCACCCTCGCCACCGCCTTTACGCTGATGATTTTCCATTTTTATTTCTATTTCCCTTTTATCTAAAGCGCAAATTTGATGGATTGATTTACGGGCACTTGCGAACTTCGACATCGAACGGAAGTTTCGCCATATTGCAGCCCCCATCTTTAGTAACGAAGATACTACGTAATATTATTTGTAATCATTGGGGGTGGCCACTTATCTAAGTCACCTCAAATCGCGCTTTTGGCACACGTGAGATTGCATCTGCATATTATCGTGCAAAAATCGCATTAATGGTTGACTATTAAAAACGGATGGGTGATCATTTACGTCGACAATAATTCATCCCAATATACCAGCAAATGTCCCCCAAATGTGACGGACGATTCGGATTCATCGGGCGATATGCGTTTAATGATGATCGCAAAGTGCCACCGACAGACACTTCTGGTGGAAAGTGCCTGCGACCACTGCAGCCGATGAAAATCCTCATTTTCTAGATGCAGGGCGTCCCATCGCGTGTCTATCAGCGGACATGCTGACGCAGGATTAATGACCGTCACGCTGCTGGCAGCAACGTCCTTGCAATTTAATGATGCTGACGATCCTGGAGCAGTGACAATCCGGGCTGCTCCAGCGCAATCCGATATGGATGAGGTGGTTGATCGCCTGCAATTGCTCACATTTCCCTGAATCAATTGCGCGTATGTTTTTGATGCCAGGCACGTAGATGTAGATTTCAATTATTACAGACAGCTAGGGAGCCAGGGTTTAAGTTTCTTTCTAAAAGTGTGCGGCTTTTCATGGCAGGCCTAATTCATAATGTAGTAAAGTTATTAGAAGGGCCTAGAAAAGAGACTCCATAGGTTTTAAGCATCTATTGGACCTGGTCTGAGGAGAAAGTATCAGCTGTATTGCCCCTGTACTTCTCCACCTGATGGCCTGAACGCATGTGCCAAAAACGCGACGAAGCACAACTTTGGTGACTAATGAGTGTGCTCTTGCACAACGGAAATGTAAATGGCGTAAGCGATGCTAATGATTCGCTCGTCCGACATGAGACAGGAGAGACAGACTTCAGACGGTATGAAGTGACGCCCGTCACCGCCACCATTACTCACGATGCCGCCGCAAATGCAGAAAAAGGCCACATATGTTCTTGTCGCGGAAGCAATGCATTCATTTAGGCTTACCGCTGAAATGGATTCATGGAATAAACGCGTACTGTTATCATGTCGGCTCTGCTGTTTACCTAGATCCTGCTCATAAATACGCCCCTCATCTATCGATCAAAATCGTCCTTCCTGAACGAGAATGCCCGTTTCCTGTATATATTTAATGATTAGACGCGTATCTTTCTATAACACCTGCATTTCTATTTGCTTCGCTACTGTATGCTCATTATGATAAATATATTGGCTGCTAAGGTGCCCTATTTTCTTGAGTGCCCTTCCAGGGAACCAACTTCTGCTCTCTGGCACTATCTTCTCTGTTTCCTTCATCCGATATCCGATAAGGAACTCTCGAACAAATTTTGAAGATAGTGAGGTGTAGGACATCCTTAAACCTCCTTACAACTGGTGCTTTCTATCCCGTTATCACATATCTATTCAGATTGCTTTCACCATTGATTTGATTCAACATGTACGAATGAAAAGAAGAACGCAGAAGAGATGAGAGAATAAGACAACAAAATAACAGCCAATAACGTTTAACATTTTGCCGTTAGCAATCGATTGGCGACGACTTCCTCGATTTCTTCGAGTCCGAGCCCTCGTTGTCGTCGCCGTTCTGCTGGCCAATGTAGCTAATCCACGTTTCCGCGCCCATCACGATTTGGCTGAGGAATGCTTCGCCTTCGCGGTTGAATCGCACATTCACACCACGTTCCTGGCGATTTTGTGAGGTCTTGGGCTTTTGGGATTTTAAGTCTCCTATTTAGGATTTGAGAACTTTTATTGAAAACCAGGAAAGAAGTTGAAAACCATGTTGCTTGTTGTGTGACTAGGAACCGACTGACTACTTGGTCCTCTAGGTTGCCAAGGCCCGGCAGTTGTCCTGCCAGCCAACTTTGTGAAAGCGGCAACAAACTGCCAGGCGATTTAGATAAAGTAAGCCGCTACAGGCTTATTGGTAACGATCTTAAACAAAATCGTCCGCGACACCTCCGGAAACTGTGTGGCGAGCTCGTTCATCGTCAGCCCATGGTCCTCATGAAGCTTCGCTTGCACGCGTCCAGTTAGATTAGTGTTTCCCAAACTTATTTGCCCCGTCGACCCCTTACCGTTATTGTTAGATTTCATAGACCCCTTACGATCGAATTTTAACGTTATTTTTGTACTTGTAGACCGTGCTGGCGGACAAGAACGGGTAATACCCATCTTCGAGTGACGGGGAGCCAGGATGTTCCCCGTGCTTGACCGCCAGCAGTGTCTACGAGTACGGGACTTGGCACAATCTACCCATGAACTGTTAATAACTTTACTCTTACGTCGACCCCCAATTTCTTGTTTCGTTGTCGTCGACCCCCTGCAAGTCAAAATCGACCCTCAGGGGTCGATATCGACCACTTTGGGAATCACTGAGTTAGATCGTCGGTGACCACACTCGGGCGGCTTGAGAATATGGCCAAGGCTATTAATTAATGGGAATTTTATTAACTTATTGCCTGACATTAGTCAAGAAGAGGTTATGTTTGAATTCTTTCTCATTTCTGCCACCATTCCCGATCCGGAAAGCTACGTAGAGGTTTTCAATGTTTAGTTCACAACTACAAATTTGCACATCTATCCGTCTATCTGTTAGCAATCGGTTTGCAATGTCGTGTCCTGCTGCTTACTTGATATGGCATGGAAAATTCATTCCCGCAGCGACATCTCCATTCCATGCTATGATTTTAAGTATATTTGAACGCTGGAAGAAGGAAGAATTCAATTTATAATCCATATCCAAACTTTCCACACTGTGCAATAAGTTGCATTCCAATATGAGCAAAGAATCACTTTGAAATGCAGCATGCCAGTAGAACATGAATAATTGAAACAATTTTGAAATGATTTGCGAATTTCATTACAGCCTCGGCTGTATTTTGCGCTTCGTGAATTCGTTCGGCAAGATTGGATTCTGGTGTATCGATAGGAAGTCATTGCACCCCCAATTCGTCCTAGGCGTGCAGGGACCATTAAAACACCTACTTGCAATTGATTATAGTTCTGTAAATGATTTAGTCGCACATTTTCATTGATAAGGACGATAAGGGTGCGCGGCAGACCCCAGTGGCAAATGCGGCCCCTGCAGCTAGCTAAAATGAAACATAATCTAACGGCACAATCGGTCGACGCTTATTACTTCCGATACATAATCCTCATAATGCAGTAATTTAGCGTTGGATGTGTGTTGCTACCATTTCGCGAAAATTAATCAAAACTCTATGAGCATGCATGCGAATCCAACAACAGTCGCGAATTTGTAATCCGAATGCCACTAGAAGTCACGCTTAATTGCTAAACAGGCATGTTCGAAAGTTTTTGTGCTGCCTTCGGCGTAAATTGCATTTGCCCAAGTAATTACTCATAAATTTCAAAGGCCTTTAATCAATTTTTATTGAACCTGCATCCGTGATATTCAAAGGACCTGCGATCAATTGGCATTTCACAAAATGTCATACTTCAGCCCTACCTCCTTCTTAGGGGAATTTGCGAGGCAATTTCGTGCGCGTCGAATTTCAAACAATTAGCAAAGTTGGATAAGTACTACTGCGTCCATTTTTGCATCTTCGCTACGTGAAGACTCACTGAGAAGATGCAAAATATGCATAACGACATTATTCGACGACTATGTGACAATTTGAAGCGAATCTGCCGTGGCAAAGTTGTCAACTCGTAAATTGATAAGCGGGCGTTTCTTTTCTTTGTTTCGTCCCTATAGGTGAAGGATTTCCCGCCAGCCTGTATCAGAGCATGCTTTATAATGCCGCTGCTATCAGCCGACAAATACGTACGGTCTTCGCGTTGAGATTAGGGCAACACCAACGCCTCTTATCACTGAGACGCGTCTTGTCGCGACTCTTCACCGTCGTTCCTCGTGCCTGTGCCGCCACCCTTGGCATTCTTTTGCCTTTATCTGCAAAGGCCTCGTGCTGATAATTCAAGTATTTCCGACAATACACTATATCGATAAATTGCAGCTACCTATATCACTTGGCTACAGGGGGAGCATTGTAAAATGTCAAAAAAGCCATTTCTAGACAATTCGCGATCACTGTTAACTTCAGGCGATATTTAAGAAGTCGCAGGTTCACTATGAAAACCCGAGGACCTCATTTTGCTTGATTAATATATGTTGGAATAGTTCCTTTTGGAAGTAAATGGGTGGGTAGTAATTACGTTCCTGAGTATTTTCAGGAGATTTGAGAATTCGCAAACATGTTTGTTCGTAACGTAAGTTGATGCATGATGCTGGGCGGACGAACATAACTCGGAAGTAAATTAAAGAGGCTTTTAACAATTTGTTAGGAACATGCAATATGGATGAATATGCAAAGCCCTTAGCGTTAACATTAAGTCAAAGCCTCTGCTAACTCCATTGCCGACGTTGGACGCATCCACTGCGCGTACTTTCATCTTCGCATTCCCAACTAATCGTGCGCCCATTCAGGGCTGCGCTTCCTTGTCGCATAGTGCACATTCGCATCGTCCTCGTTAAATCCGCATAGGTCCTGCATTAGCCCACGAGCAGGCCCAGGCTGCATCTTTGCGGAACCGTTTCGATTGGTAATTTGTAATTATACGGTCGGATGTTGTAACGTCTCCCACTATTTACCCCATTTCCATTTTGCAATCGTTAAGTAAGTTGCACGTAACAGACGTAGCGGATCGTCGCTGAAATCGGGGACTCAAATCTCAGCGCAAATCCGTTACACGTTCGAGGTATTTGGGGAAAACAAATAAATTCTCGCTAATGGTCCTTAATGCTCTGCCATTATCCGCCTGTATAGTTTATAACCGCAGTGGATGTGGCAAAGATAAGCTGCGCACTTTATCTTGTGGTCATCACCATCAGGCAAGGCCGTTTTCGGCGTGTAACGAGTTGATTGAGTTGTTTCTCGCATCCGTCTAATTACGTACACATCTCAAAATTGCATATTGCATATCGATTTTACGACATCAAATGTTGCTGGTTGGATGTTAAGTGTAATGTGGAGGAATGTTGCAGACTACAAAGTTACGTATGGATCATGAATACGAAATGCGACGACCGAAACCCAGTTATAAGCGAAATAAAATTGCTTCGGAAACTTTTTGCGCTGAAGTCAGTTGCGTGACTGTAGAGATTTGAATAAAACTTGCTCGACAACATTGTAATATGTCGTCGCTTATTTATTACCTCGTCAATGTACATTGAATTAAATAATCCATTCAATCTTTCAATTTGCAACAAATCGACAAATGTGGTCCTACATGAATAGACTGTAACAGAAATATCCTTCTAACTTAATCATCTTTTTTTTTGTCCAACAGATTAATTTTACTAGGTTGGCCTCTCTGTAATTGTGCTAGTCCTAGATTTGTGTGGCAGAAACTGCCAACAATTCAGGAAACAATTAAAGGAAATCGCTCTCAAAAATGCTGGGAGTGTGAAGAAAGCTCGCTTTGCATTTGAATAGAGGTGCTGACAAGCGAAATTTCATTCCCAATTAACTCGCAATCAAAACACATTCTTCCAGCCCGTCGACGGCACTCATAACATCATCATTGCATACGCATGTCATGACTGGCGGCAGTGGCGGAAGCCCAATTGTCACACTACATAAAAAAGCGATTATTCTGAGTCATCCGCGCTCATTACCACCCGGAACTATTTTCGTCGGCGGCAATGAAGACGAACGCTCGCACGCGTGGATTCGTGCACATGCACTTTATTTGCGTCCACTCATGTGCGAAGTAATCATCCCTTTCAGCAACTAGCTGGCAAGAACAGTCCAGGCTCGACTGACAGCCAGAAATGTGCGCTCCCCCAGAAAGTGCATGTGCATGAGGGTTGCGTGTAACCTTTGATGAGGCAGCAGGCCAGCCATTGCGCTTTCCGTGTGTGTCTTCAGCATTCGCTTCCGGGGTGAATCATAAATGCACATTGGCCACCCCTGCGTCCTGACTTATCGTTAGCGGCGCATAGATAACACACGAATCTGCTGCCAATTGCTGGCTTACCACGGATGGGTCAGTGCGAATCAGGGAAGCCAGCAGTAGCGCCCTCTGCTCCCCTGCACATTATTGCGCCATTAGGGCACCATTCTTAAACGCTGCTTTGATCCATTCTCCGCTCTCTCCTTGTCGCCGCTGCTCCAAGCTGATAGCGCTCATACGCACGAAAGTGAATTATACCGCATGACTTTTAAATCATTTCCTCGCATCCCTGCGATCCCAAGCAATACTCCCCTTCGATGTGTCCGATCTGCACACGGCTACAATTCGCAAGCGACATTCAGAATGAGTCCGCATAAATCTCTGTAATCTCTAGAAATTCAATTCGCCCTCAATACCTAATGCTCATTGCATATGTTCTTCGTCCCACATTAATTTTGCATCCCGTCGCTTCAAATTGCGCATTTTCGTGCACAAATATCGGACGCAAAGCCGACAAAGGGCAATTTAAATATGCGATGCAATTTAATTAACTAATTAGCAAGATCCACATTTTCATCCCGTCGCTATGACAACAAACCGTCCTCTGCCTGAGCTGGATCACTTTGGATTGCTTTGAGCTGCTTGCTCCAAAAGAATGGTGCATATTATGAGAAAGCTGTGATAAAAGGAAACGACGAATTCCTGGCCGGCCAATTCAACGTCGTGACGTACTTGAATAGTCGAGGGCATTACGCGCAATTGATCTTCTTTTTAACTATCCGTCCGGAATCAATTTGTTCCCGGAATTGCGGGACCGATTCCCAATCTTACCGCTACAATCTATCGTCGGTCGCCATCTTCCGTGGAGAGTGATTATGACACTGGTGTGCGACCCTACACCGGCGACAATCATGGAAATGAATCAGACAGAGGGCATTTCCGTACTTCTTCCTTACCTTAGTCTTTGACCCATGTAGCAAGATGTTCAAGTCTGTAAGATAATAACAAAAGCACAAGGACGGTCACTGTCTCCAGGACAAAAGCTGTCATGATTTATGTATGTAGACTAGCTGGCTTCGTCCACTCTCCGACTCCTCCTGCTTGTCCTCGCGTTGCGAGTTGGCGCTTCTTTGGACGACCTCCCAGTTTCTTTCCGACACCAAAGATGCTATGAAATATAGTTCGCCTTCTTGTGTACTACTTTGTACTTGATTATTTACTACATTGTGCCATCTGCGAGAATTTAGTTCCTCATTAAACATTGCCCTAAGAAAAGGCGGGAAAGTGCTGCCTGTCCACTACCACACTCACTTAAAGATGTTCAATTTATCTTTGAATAAAACAGATTGTGTCTTTATTATACGTGCAGTATTGCTTGCGGTGAGCTAAATTAAAAAAGGCACAATAAACAGCAATTTCCTCCATCGACATTTACTTCTTCTGCACGTATCTAGTTCGTTTCCTTGCGCCACGGGAGCGGACGCAGAAAAATTATTAAAGAAATGCGAAGGAGGTATTCTAAGAGTTGCGAAATTGAGAGGAATTACTCGCATTTAACGCGTAATTCCTCCATTACTAAGAGAGTAATATCTTGTACGAGGGTGTATCTTTCATTCACTTGCGTGAATATTAGCAGAAAGTTTTAATTAAGTGGTAATGAAAAAACTTTCGAAATTGTTACGTTTCGCGGTTTTAATATAGGATTTAATTAATATTCGCTCATCCTTCGTCTTGTGGCAAGTGCGGGCAGGGAACTGAGCCGAAACCCCCTTTCCAGTATGCTGGTTCTCTCTCCTATGCTCATTAGAACATTACACCTTCCTTCGATGCGTGCCTTCTTATCTGCTTTGAATTTGCCCGTGGATGCGATTCGGATGTTAAGCTATTGCCTGATTTTCCACTCGCTCTCCCACTCTGATTGTCTGCTCACTCTCATCGCCAAAGTTTATTCATTAGAAATACATGAAGACAGAAGTAATCACGACGGATATCGTTCTATTTGTTTAATGGCTGGAGCAAGTTTCGCATTTCATTTCTTTATCTAGCAAAGTATTAACCAGGACAAGGAAATTATGAAATCATCCCAGGGGGAAAACCGAAGATATCGATTTAACCAATTGAGAACATTTCCTAGTGAAGAGAGGGAATCTCAGACAAAAGATGTAGGTGAGGGACACCCAATCTACATGGAAATCGATCTGTCAGGTCATTGTTCTAAGTAGTAGTATGATATAAATCAGGGACGGCCAACTGAAGGCCCGTAAGCCCCATGTGGCCCGCGTTGAATACATGTGTGACCCGCGGAACGAATAAGAACTGGGAATACCCGACTTTCATGTAGTGGGCAAGTACCACCAGGGTTTTCCCCGTAATCATCTACCGTAAGGATATCCTGGGAATCCTGAGAACATCTGCAACGGACAAGCTCGGTGATGGCAGAGTAACGGGTATTCCCCGTACTTGTCCCGAGGTATATGTATTTGCAAAGTGGCCCGCGAGTTTATTTAGGTTGGCCGTCCCTGCGAATGGATATGGATGGTTAGAAGATGTGAGAGTTGCAGTTGGGGTGCTGTAAATGCAAATTGCAGTGCAGTTGTGTGCGGTGATAAATCCATTAGTCGGCAGCAACCCCAGAGGACGTTGATGTAGCGCTCGAATGTTTTGGGCCGCAAATTGTGACAAAGTAACTGATCTAATATCGGCCTATGTCGTCTAATCACACATCTGTCGCTTGCCTTAATGCGATTGAGCTCATTGCTGCCATCAACCAGCATTGCAGACCACAACCGCCGTCATCATGCGAATGGCTGAGGCGTCGAGTGTGATAATATCCCCAGAGAGAAAACACAAAAACCATCGGAGACGCCGCCGCTGAAGTTCGTGTCGAATTCGCATCCCTCCAGGCATCGGCCGTAGCCTCAGGAATGACAAGCCGAGTGGCCGAGCTTGCCGGTTGGAATATTGGAGCACTGTCAACTAATCGAAAGCGATCATGGTCCTCAGTTATACTATTGGCAGCAAATTCAATAAATATCCCATTTCCCCCTTTCCTCTTCCATCTTCATTTCTGCTGGCAATAGACCTAACAGGTTGGCCAATGTCCCATTGTTTTCCATCTTGACCAGCAAGTAAACAATCAACAATGTTGTGAGAGTTAAATTGCTAGTTTCATCTTAGTTATCTGATTTGCAAATTCCATCATCTAACTACTGCGCTCGCTGGATCAATGATTATATTATTATATGTAAAATTAGTGGAGTACCCAGCGTTGCTTGGGCTTTACTACTATTTGCACATCTACCCGTCCACCTGTTAGCAATCGATTGGC
>JAOEHK010024342.1:0-26608 GCA_025447835.1 Labidoglobus nevermanni | reverse complement strand
TCCTTAAGTTTTTTACTAAATTTTTGTCATTGATCCTGCGCAGGTCAAAAACAAGTTTTGAGTCAGAAATACCCTTACAGGTCATGGTAATAAGATTGACGAGGTTTGTCAAGTAGTTTTTGTACTTAATTAAAAACTGAAAGAGCTCAAATGAAAAAGGTGAACTCTAAAGTGTACATTTAATAGCGCTGTCTATAAGGGAAATCATATTATCCATCCCATAAAGCTTTATAAAAGATCCCATTCTAGGGCCAGTTTTCTGGCCAAGCAGCGTTTCATACAGCATTTGAAACCAATCCCGTAAGTTGCTGTAATTGTGCTTTTTTCCGATGGAAAAGACCTGAGATTGAATTTCTTCAGCAGTGGCCGTAATAGGCAGGGAATGCAGGATATTCTTTAAATCTAGCAATGCCTCTTTCTCTTCTTCATTTGGAGCCTTATACGCTTTTGTTGGTTTGATAAAGTCGTGATAATACCTAACTGCAAAATCTGAAAGCCTATCGAGCATTTTGTTATTTTCTGGTGTAACGTTCGGTGCATAAGTGGATATAAAACCCCAGAGAATCCCTTTATTTTCAGCGTTACAAGCTGCTGCTAGGTTTAAAAGTAATGAGAAATTTATACCTGAAGTTTCAATACTGGGAACGTTACCCTGGTGAATGTGCCATACAGGACTATTTACGTCCTTTTCTTGACTCTCATTATAACGTTTGACAAACTCCAAATATTCATCAGTTGATTTTGGTATCACATCAAAATATAAACGTTTAGCCTTTTTGGGGCTCTGAAAAATATACAACGCCAAACTCTCTGTTGGCGCATAAGTGAGCCACTCTTCAATTGAAATGCCATTTCCTTTTGATTTTGATATTTTCTTTCCTTCTTTATCAAGGAAAAGCTCGTAGCAGAACAGAAGAGGTGGCTTTTCTCCAAGTATTCTGCATATTTGACTTGAAAGTATGGCTGATGGAGTTAAATCTTTCCCATGAGCTTCATAGTTGACTCCAAATGCGGCCCATCTCATTCCCCAATCCGGTTTCCATTGCAATTTGCATCTGCCCTTTGTTACCGGAATTTCTATTTTTTCTCCATTTGCCTCTTCATATGTGATTGTTCCTTTATCTATATTCCTTTCAATTATTGGAACTTGTAAAACTCGGGAAGTTCTTGGGCATACCGGCAAAAATGGGCTATAGGTCTGCTGTCTTTCCTCTCGGAACGATGGAAGCATTACATCCATCACTTTATCGTAATTTTTCAGCAAGAGTAAAAGTTTTTCGTCATAAATACCAGACTTATAACACTCTGTAGCACTTCTAAATTCGTATTCGAACTCGAATAAATCAAGAAACTTACACAACAGTGAATTCATGTGATGGCCATAACTTTCATGAGTGCCAAATGGGTCGGGTATCGTGGTTAAAGGCTTGTTTAAATGCTCTCTTAGCATCTCTTGGTTTGGCACATTGTCTGGTATTTTTCGCAAACCATCCATGTCATCGGAAACTGCGATGATTTTGGTTTTTATGCCAGGAGCTATCTTCTTCAATGCATTTGCAACAACTGTAGTACGAAAAACTTCTCCAAAGGTGCCAATATGTGGCAAACCTGAAGGTCCGTAACCAGTTTCAAATATTATCTCTTTTTTATCAGGAAACTCTTGTAATATCTTTTCTGCTTCTTGAAATGGCCAGCTTGTCATTATTGAATTTAAATTATTTATCTTACTTAAAGTGCTACTCATTTCAATGGATTTTTAATTAATGATGTAGTATTAGTGTTAGAGCTATTAGTTAGAAGGTTAAAAAAATGTCTACGGGTAGCATACAAACAGATCAATTGTTTAAAGGTCTGACAAGACCCGCGATGCTTTTTGGTGTGAGTTATATGTTTGCAATATTAAATGTTCTAATTTGCATGCTAATTTTCATTAATACAAATGATCTTAGAGTAATTCTTTTGGTGTTACCAGGGATACATGGACTTGGTTATATAGCTTCTGCAAAAGAACCATTGTTTATTGAATTATTTATGGTAAAATTGGGAAAATGCTCCAAATGTTTAAATCGTTTTTATCATGGAGCTAATTCTTATGATATTACTTAAAGTAATGTGATGCTGAGATTTAGAGCTATTCAATCGAAGAATAAATCTACTCTAAGCAGAGAGGTTCACGCTGCTGAATTTATACCTTATTCTTGCTATTGGAATAGTACGACCCTAATAACAAAGCAGAATTGGTTGGTTAAGTTTATCAAATTAAATGGCTTTGCGTTTGAAACAGCCGATGATGAAGATTTGGTGATACAGAACAACATCAGAAATCAGATGCTAAGAAGCATTTCATCTCCAGCATTTAGTTTATATTTCCATACTATCAGGCGTAAGAAAAATATTTTTTCTGATGAATTTGCAAGTCAAAGTTTGCCAAACTTTTTTGCTAATCATGTAAATCTAAAATGGAGAGGAAAACACGCAACAAGGCAATCGTTTATTAATGACTTATACATTACAATTATTCGTAGAGCGGATACAAAAGGAGTAGAGTTTCTATCGCATCTACTAAAAAAATTCGGGCATGTGACTTCAAAACATGCTTGGGAAAGCGATATGCGTGCTACCTATGAAGATTTAGAGGAAACGACAAATCGTGTAGTAACGAGCCTTAGAAATTATTCGCCTAAGATTCTTGAAGTAAAAGAAACTCCAAATGGTCTGTTCTGCGAAATAATGGAATTTCTATCTAGAATTGTGAATTGTGGTTTCGTGACAAACACACTTCTTCCGCTAGGAACTGAAATATCAAAGTACTTACCGGTACATAGGTTATTTTTTGGCCGCAAGATGATACAGGTTGTGACTCATAATGAGAGTAAATATGCTGGAATAGTCAGCATCAAAGAGTATGGAAACAATACTTCTGCAGGTATGCTCGATTACTTTCTACAACTTCCTTACGAGTTCATCATCACGCAGTCTTTTCAATTTACAAATAGGCAGATGGCAATTGCGAAAATGCAGATACAGCAAAATCGGATGATACAATCTGCAGATAAAGCTATCTCTCAAATAGCAGAAATTTCTCATGCACTCGATGATGCGATGAGTGGTAAGATTGCGTTTGGTGAACATCACTTAACTATCCTATGTATAGAGAAAAGCCCTAAATCATTGGATAATGCTTTGTCGTTGGTAGAATCAGAGCTTTCTAATTGCGGTGTTTACCCTATCCGTGAGAGAGTTAACCTTGAACCAGCATTTTGGGCACAAATTCCTGGTAATTTCGATTATATAGTGAGAAAAGGTACGATAAGTAGCCTGAATTTGGCTGGCTTTGCATCTCAACATAATTATCCTACTGGTAATAAATTCAATAACCACTGGGGAGATGCTGTTACAGTTTTTGATACAACATCTGGTACGCCGTTTTTCTTTAACTTTCATATAAGAGATGTTGGGCATACCATGATAATTGGTCCAACTGGTGCCGGTAAAACTGTTTTAATGAATTTCTTATGTGCTCAAGCAATGAAATTTTCTCCAAGAATATTCTTTTTTGATAAAGATCGCGGTGCAGAGATTTTCTTAAGGGCACTTGGTGGTATCTATACTCTAATAGAACCAAGAACCAAAACAAATTTTAATCCTCTGCAACTAGATGATACTCCTGATAATAGAACATTTTTAATGGAGTGGATAAAGTCTTTAATCTCGGTATACAATGATAAGTTTACTTCAGAAGATATTGCACGAATTAATGATGCGATTGAAGGAAATTTTAAACTAAGAAAAGAAGACAGATTTTTAAGAAATCTCGTACCATTTTTAGGACTTGCTGGCCCTGATACTCTAGCTGGGGCAATATCTATGTGGCATGGTGATGGCTCTCATGCTGCAATATTTGACAATAAAAAAGATTTGCTAGACTTTTCAAAAGCAAGGGTGTTTGGCTTTGAAATGGCTAGCTTGCTCAAGGATCCCGTTGCTCTTGGACCTGTCTTGATTTATTTATTTCACAGGATTAGTATATCTCTTGATGGCACTCCGTCTATTATTGTTCTTGATGAGGCATGGGCGTTGATAGATAATCCAGTTTTTGCACCTAAGATAAAGGACTGGTTGAAAGTGCTGAGAAAATTAAATGCTTTTGTGATTTTTGCTACTCAGAGTGTTGAAGATGCAAGTAAAAGTGCTATTAGTGACACACTTGTACAGCAAACAGCAACGCAAATTTTTTTGCCGAATCTGAAAGCTACTAGTATATACCGGGACGTTTTTATGTTAACCGAACGTGAGTACGTACTAATTAAGCACACAGATCCAAGTACTAGATTTTTCTTGGTAAAGCAAGGAATCAATGCTGTGGTAGCTAGAATAGACTTAAAAGATTTAGATGATATAGTCAGCGTGTTATCCGGGCGTGCAGAAAGTGTTCTACTGTTACATGATATACTAAAAGAGGTCGGAGATGACCCAAAAGTATGGTTGCCTATATTCTATCAGAAGGTAAAAAATGTTTAAGACTAAACTGTCATTGCTGTTAATTGCGATATTTTTATTAAATGTAGATTTTTTACTTTCGTACCCAGTACTTGCAGGCGAAGTAGGTAGTACTGAAGAGGATAAAGTAAGTGGTACTAAAGAAACGAAGTTCGTCAGCAGGTTTAATTCTACTGGTAGCTTCAGTCGTGCTTCCAACCCTGACTGTGGAGCGTTTAAAACGGCTGCAGCACTTGCTGGAATAGCGATTGCTGTTGGTGCAATATTTACTAGTATCGTTTTGATCGTTTCTTCTGCTGGTTTATTTACTGCTCTTGTTATCGTTGGAATGATAGCTGCAATTGTTGGGGTTTGGAAAGCGATAGGAGGACTTGTTGTTTGTCAACATAGTTTTGTTAGACACCCAGTTGCGCGTGATCATGATGGAAAATACAAAGATTTCAAATTCTCAAAACCAGAATACTCAAAATATTCAGAGTGCACTAATAAGAATCACCAAGAAGAAAAAAAATACTTTGAATGTTTCGACAAAACAAATGGGTCAATGGAAGAAGGTAGAAAAATAGAGAGGGACGTTTTAGATTCCATATCTGATAAAGATGCTGGTGGATATTACTGGCCAAAAAACGGCATACAGTACAGTGAATATATAGAAGTATGTCACCGAAATCCTTTAACGTTTGGTAATCTTTTTGGAGAGATAGACTTTGATGTCAGGGAAGAAGACACTGGATATGTAGGTGGGTCATGGTCGCCAAAAGTTGATGGTGGCCTGGAATGTAAAGTTCTTAAAGCTGGACAGAGCGAAACCATACATGGATCAACATTTAAAGCATTAAGAAAGATGGGTAGATTGTGTGTGGAGTTAGAAAGTGTTAGCACACTTGGTATCAAAATGACTCCTTGGCCACAAGGAGTTGATATAGGATGTACAGAATTGCCACCTGATCCTATTGCTCCTATGTGTGAAAAATCTATGATGATTTTCAGACCTAAGGACGGTGATAAGCCTGACAACCCTGGCAACCCAATAGGAATTGGTTCCAATGAAGATTATAAAACCGTTATAAGAGATAAGGAAAAAGAAGGAAAAATTTTTGTAGGTTACGACAATAAAGGCTGTTTTAGCTCGTATGTTTCTGAGGCTTGCTACGATCAGGCGGGAAGTAAATCATTAGCTCCTATTCCTATAACCTCTATGATAGTGCAATGCATTAAGGAATCGTTAGATAATTTAGTGGCTGGTCATGATTCAAGTGGTAAGAAGCTAGAATACGAAAAAGGAACAAAAAAAGGACAGAAGATGGGCAGTTTCTTGTCTGTAGCACAGGAAAGGCTGAAGAAAACCATAACTGCTGTTTTGGTTTTAGCTTTAATACTGTTTTCTATAAAAGTCATGTCTGGTGGAGTTCGCAGTCCTCAAGAAATGTACATGTTGATTATTAAATTTGCTTTGGTGATTTTCTTCACAACAGGCGACACTATGTCTCGCTACTATGGAGAGTTAACAAAACTTTCGAATGGTCTATCAGAGATAGTATTAAAAGCATCATCTGAAAGTAAAGGTATATGTAATTATGAAGCAAGTAGTTATTACAAATACACGCGCAATGGGGAAAAGGTATCTTACAGTTATCTTGCACCTTGGGATAGGCTTGATTGTAGACTTTTATTTTATTTAGGTGCCCCTTTAGATGGAATTGGTGGCAAAATTGGTACTGGAAGTGTAGGAGTATTGGCTGTTTTACTAGGCGCTGCTCCTGCCTTGTTAGTTGCAGGATCAATATTCGGCATCATCCTCGCTGGAGGACAGATTTTAACAGCCCTCGTTGTTATATTCATGGCCGTTATGATGATGATGGTTATTTTGTGGATGTGCTATGTATTTATCTTATCTTTAGTTGCTCTAAGTGTGATTATCATCTTATCGCCTTTGTTTATCCCTATGGTTTTATTCCAGCACACTAAAGGGTACTTTGATGGATGGCTAAAGGAATTGATCGCCTATAGCCTATATCCAGTTATGCTTTTTGCTTTCTTGTCCTTTATGTTCATAGCATGTGATAAAATCTATTTTAAAAATTTAAAGTTTGAAAAAGAAGAGATCAAAGTACTAGGCAATGAAAAGCATTGGTTTAAACTGCAGGGTGGCAAATGTGACCAAGACGACACTCTTGCATGTATGATGCAAAATTACAGCTTTAAAAAAAGTAACATACTTGGTCTGTTCTACTTCACATACATGGAGTTTAGCAGTTCTCTCATCGGAGAATTATTAAAACTGGCTCTAATATTATTCCTATTTTATCACTTTTTAAACATTCTGCCTGAGATGGCCGCAGAGCTCTCTGGCAATTACAGGGCAGCATTAGGTAAAGGCTCTACACCTGGTGAAATGATGTCCAAAGCCTTTTCTGCAGCTAAAGCTGCTGCTGGCGCTATTGCTAAAGCTAAATCTGGAGATGCTGCCGGAGCTGCTAAGGAAGCTAAGAAGGCTGAGAGAAGTATGAATACTGGAGGGTCTAGTAATAGCGCTGCTAGTTCTGAAGCTGTTCAAGGGCCGACTGGGGGTGGTAGTTCTGGAGGTACTGGTGGTACTGGAAGCACGTAAAGGTGGGTGACAGATGCTTAAACATTTAAGTAACCAAAACTTGGTAAGCTATGCGTAAGTTTTTGTTAATAGCAACACTCTTTTTGTTATCCGGTTGTGAGGATCGCTGTATTAAACCAGAGAGTTTATCAAACTTGCGCGAGAAACTAGATATAGTGTCAACAAAGCAGAAGTGGGTTGATTCTGGTGTTCACATTTCAAATACAATAAAAGTAACAGAAATTAGCATAGTACCTAGCAAGGTTAATTTTTGTCCACAGTATCAAGATTTTGCAGTTCAACCAGCTCAACCTGGGAAAGATCCTGTTGTTGTTACATTGCCATTTGCGCTTAAAAAAGATGATTTAATAAGATTTAGTGTTATTGGAAGTAAAGTGTGTAAGAACAATGACGGTAAGGTCACCTATAAAAAAATTGATGAAGATTGTGGTGAAGGAGAAACTGAATATTTTGCACATGTTTTAAATCGAGAAGGATGTCAGGATGGAATATGTCCTAATAAGTACATGATAGGCGAAGCAAAATGGTTAAATGGGAAAGAGTATTGGAGTCCAGATTTTTCAAAATCAGACCAAGATGAAAGTGAAGAGGGGATTAAAAACATTATTAACTCTATAAAACAAGAAGGAAGAGATGTAGACTGCAGCGGGCTTTCAGACAGTCAGAAAAGTAAAATAGATACGTACATTTTGAATCTTGCGTGTAAAAAGACATGTTATTATTCTGGTCAAAATTGTGTTCAGATAGAGTCTAATACTGTAGATAATGGCAATGTAGCTATAGAACTTGGCGATGAATTAGCTAATGTGAAGAGTGATATAGGCAAAGGAGAAGCTATCAAGAAGGTTGTGAGTAGTATAAGAAAAAATGGAGTAAAAACTTACATTCCGTCGTTAACGGTATCAGGCTTTGAACACGTGAGGAATGATGGTATACGCACTAACTATGATTATAAAGTGGAAGGTAACGATGAGAAAAACAAGGAACTGAAATTTGAATTTAGGAATGGTGGCCAGGGCGGTTACAACATAAGAGTAACAAAGACCCCTAGCCAGCAAAATAACTTATACATACGCGTTTCTGACAAATTCCCTGAGCATGACCCTGGTGAAAACCAGGAGGATATATCTGTGGATGTTAGCAAAGTTCATGACACTCAAGAAATGGAAAATTTGAAGGAAAAGTTAAAAGGCAAAAGCGGCACCATATATTACGGAATAAGAAACCATGGCTGTGATTATAAGGAAAACGAAGGTCAGTTTAGCATCAACCTAACGACCAAAGAGCCACCTACGAAAACTTTTAGTGCGATATATAATTTTTTCGATGAAAAGGTAAAAACCGCATTTTTTGGCTCTAGCTACAAAGACACTGATGCGATTCATTCTGATACTAGTCCTGTAAAGTCTCTTTACGAAAGTTTTGTAAGATCAAATAGAACAAATACCATTAGATCTACGATAGTATCGCTGCTAGTATTATATATAGTCTTATACACTCTTTATTATTTTTTTGGTTTAACTCATGTTTCTATATATGAATTTTTAATTGTATGTGTGAAAATAGGAGTTATTACTCAGCTCTTGCGAGATAATAGCTGGGACTTTTTTTATAACAATGCATTTTCTATTTTTATCAATACTCCAAAACAGTTGATAGAAATAGCAAATTTCAGGGGCACGACATCGAATGTTTTTGAGTTTCTCGATTTGCCACTGAATAGGTTCTTTTCACCAAACTCAGTATTGTTAATAGTATCTCTTATATTTTCTGGCCCTTTAGGTATTGTGTCCTTTTGCTTGGTGATTTGGGGCCTAATAATAGTAGTATTGTCTATTTTTAACGCCTTATTCTCTTTTATTACGTCCATAGCGATAGTTGCGCTATTGCTTTCTTTAACACCCATCTTTATTATTTGCCTTCTGTTTGCGTACACTAGACAGATGTTTCACAGTTGGGTCAAAAATTTGGCGAGATTTGCGATCCACCCAGTAGTGCTTTTAATTTTTATATCGCTGATAAGCCAAGCTATGGATTACATCATATATTCAGTATTTGATTTTGAAGTCTGTACTAGATGCATAATTGAAATTGATCTAAGACTCTTTAAACCTTGTATTTTCTATGGGTATGCTTCCAAACATGCACCTAATATTACTGCTATGATGGCTTTTGTTATCTTGGGTCATGCTATGAAAGCTCTGGTTGAAGCTTCTTCAAACATATCTGATTCGTTGTTCGGTACGTTTGTAATGGCCGAACCTGGAGGACAATATCAACAAAGCTTAATGGGAACAGTAGGACTAGATAAGGAAAGTGTTCAAAGACGAGCTGGAGGTGCTGCTCAACCATCAGGTACAACAAGCCAAAGACCTCCATTACCAATGCCTGTGCAAGCGGCTCCAGGACCTAAGCCACCTGGAGGTTCACCATGATAGGTAAAAGATCACTATTGTTGATACTATATCTTGCAATCACTGGTTGTAACATGGATTGTGTTGAGCCTGGATTGCAGAGCAGAAATACTAGCGTTAATGTAGATATTCCAGTTCGTGAAGCCGACAAAGGAGCTATAATCCATTGGGTTGATTCTGGTCAAGTAATTAGTAATGGTGAGACAATCAAATTTACCCTTGGTGGATCAATAAATTTTTGTCCTCCTACAGAAGGCAAAAATCCAAGGAAAGTGCTTGTGCCTGCTGTGTTTTGTGCTGATGGTTCAATACCAAGTTACAGCGATGAATTCATTGATAATTCTGGTCTTGACGAACAAGAAGTGTGTAGGGGTATAGGTTTTGGAAACAGAGAATCCCATAGTTGGAGACGTTATGTTGATACTAGGATTAAAGTAGATCCTGGTGATAAGTTAAGATTCAGCCTAGTTCCCAGAGAAATAACAATTGATTATGATAATCCAGGAAGGAAAGGCACTAGTTTTGATGACAATTGTTATAGAACTGAAACAGGGGATGAAAAAGTGCTAGCAAGTGAAATATTAAATATTAACGAGCAAGAGGGAAAAGAATTTTTTTGTGAGGGCAAAGATGGAAAGAGAAATAAAGTGAAATTTTTGCCTTTAAAAAAAGCAAAAGCAAACAAAAGCACAGTGCTAGTTGGTAACGGCTACACTCCATATGATAATAAGGTACATTTTAATGTCGGATATATTGACAAGCAAGAAGAAAAACCGTGGGCAAATGGTGCGTTACTAGATTTGCGCCGAGCTAAAATAGGGTTGAATGAATTATGTGATGGAAAAAACTGCGATTTTAACAAGGTAAAAGGTTACGACTCTACTAAAATAGGGTTGGATAAACTGTGCAAAGGAAAAAATTGCGATCTTAACGAAATAAAGAAGTACAGCTCTTATGAACTTAATTGTTACTATCAGAATATATGCTATACCGAGAAAGGTATTTGGAACTATGGCTTAGGTCAAGCAGGAGAGCAGAACTGTGTCTCTTCTATAAGATACAAAAAATATGACAAAAAGAATACATGCGATATGTATTCTTACCTTAATGCCAATGTAAATGAAAAAGGCGATGACCAAGCTAAAGCTCTTGTTGCAAAAATAAATGCTAATTCAGATGAAGAAAATAAATCCTGGGCTGAGGCTCTTGTTGCAAAAATAAGCGATCCAGGTGATGCAAGTATTCCTGAAGGTAAGCGTGAAGACATGAAGGGTACTGCTAAAGGTACTCAATGTCTTCCAGAAGAAAAGGGTGCAAGAGGGGATAATGTGTGTTCACAAATTACTGGTGATTTCAAGGATTTCTCTCTGGAGTTAAATCATGACTATGAAGTAGGAAAGGTAGGTAATGTGATGCTCGCTATTGCAGATTATGGCCACTATGGAGCTAATAGAGGCGGATATCATGTTGAAGTAACTAGATCATGTGAATATATCAATGGCGAGAAGCTGTATATATATTTAGGTAATGAGCCACCTAAAGATTTGAAGGGCGTAGGATCTAATGATTTCAAAGTAGTAGGAGTAAGAGAAGAAGTAGACGGAAAAGATAAGTATACCACATTAGATGTAATAAGCGGAGAACACTTTCAGGAGGAAGAAAAATCCAAGAAAATATATTTTGGTATCGATGTAAGTAACGTAGAAAAAGAGGATATTACAGACAAAGATGGCAAATATTATGAAGACAATAAGTATATTGTGACCTTGTTTGTCAAAAAGAAAATTAACGATTTTATTTCATCAAATATAAACAAGATATTTGATAAAATAAAAGTAGTTAGGAACAGCGTTAAAGGTTTATACGAAGGATATGCAAAAGGTCTTCTTCAAGGAGTAAGGGCTTTGCTTACTCTGTATGTTATATTTACTGTTGTTGGCTATATGCTTGGAACAGTACAACTGAGTAAATTTGACTTTATTGTAAGAATGATGAAGATAGCATTTATAGCTTTTGCTCTTAGCGATAGAAGCTGGGAACTTTTTGGTCAACATTTATCCTATTTTTTTGTGGATGGCAGCACTTATTTGGTTGACAGTTTTTCTGGCTATATAGGAGAAGGGGATAACAAGTTTGCATTCTTAGACTTAACGGCAGGAGTATTATTTACATGGGAAACATGGCTGAAGTTTTTATCGTTAATGTTTGCTGGCCCTTTTGGTTTTATTGCTTTTTTGATAATACTCCATGCTAGTTTTACGTTCTTGAAATGCATTATCAGCGCTACATTTAGATATGTAATATCTACCATTCTAGTGGCGTTTTTGCTGTCATTAACGCCTTTATTTATCGTGTTTATTCTATTTCAACAGACTAAACCTCTGTTTGATGGTTGGATAAAAACGCTGGCTCATATTGCAGTACAACCAGTTATTTTGTTTTCGTCTTTATCTATTTTAAATCAACTGATGTATTCAGTTTTATATAACCTCACAAACTTTTCGGCGTGTTATCAATGCTTAATTAGCATAAATTTCTTGTCAAATGATTTCTGTCTTATGAAATCGATATTGCCTCTTGGATACAGTCCTGGCACTAGCGTTGACGTTGCATTAAGTGATGGAGCGAAAACTGGTGGGCACTTTGCAGCGTTACCTATAGATCTAATCCAGGCATTTATATATTTAATCATTGCCAGCGCAATGGAAGTTTTTGTTGATGCATCACAAGCTATGGCACAAGCAATATTCAGCTCTGGTATTAAGGTTGCTGGCAGTGTTAGTCAAGTTGCTAGCACCGCATCACAATCTATACTATCAACTGTTGGACTTGATGATGATACTCAGAGAAAGATTAAACAGATCAGAGAAGCTGCACCTAAAGATTCAGTAAAAACTGAAGTTCGGCTTCCACAATCTAAGGAAGGCAAGGATGGACAATCACACGCGCAGAAAGCAGGAAAATCTGATGAAGAGAGAGAGGAGGCACGGAGAAAGGCCGGTCTGAATCATTGGAGGACAGTAAAGAAAGATCGGATATAAAAGAAGGAGGTTCAACACCAAGCATCTCTGATGATGGTGAACAACCTCAAGATAAAAAAGAAGGTAAAGAAGGAGATATATAGTTGTTATGCGGTAACTAATTAAAAAGATATTTTAAGTAAAGTTTTATTTCTATATTTGGAAAAAATTTATATATGCAGTTACGCTTAAGCAAATTTTGGTTCAGGTTACTACTTATTGCAGCTTACGTGCTGATAACAGGTTGTGACAAGAATGACATGCCTTTTCCAAGGTGCATATCTGCTGACTATTTTGGTCCTGAACCTATTGCAGTAAGCGCTCATTTTCCAGACGATCACGATGCTTTTATTCCAAAAGATGGAGAACTTTTGGATCCTGACACTGGAGAATTTAATAATGGTTTTCACCCTAATCAAGTAGTGAAGTGGGAGGATACCGGGCTCGAAACCAATGGAGATGATTTGATAGTGCGAGTCAGTGGTGCATGGACATCTTGGAGTAATAGTAATAAGAAAGAATCTAAAAACAGTTACGACTTACAAGAGTTGGAGAAGGTAAAATATGAAACCAAATTTGAAGGCAAGCAAGACAATAATAGTTTGCCTGACTTTCACTTGGTTTGTAATGATTATAAATCTAGTATGCAAAAATTTTCAAGTAGCCCTCGTGCGAGTTGCGATGTGAGTTGTAAGTGCGTTAATGAGGATGATGGCAAAAATACAGTGTCACGTGGTGCTCCATGTTGGTTTACCAACGGTCATGGTGCTTATCTTTTGTTTCAAACGGGGAAAGATGATCCTAACGAAAATCTAAAGTTAATGCGCGATCCTCAATATCCTACTATACATCTAGGTTACAATTCCGTAGCAGAAAATGGAAGCGGACTTTTTACTTTAGACAGAGATGGCACTAAATTAAGAGAGGGCACTAAATTAAAGGACAGAAGCTGTAATGAGGTAAAGTTAAAAAAGGGGTGGAAAATATATGTAAAAATATTAGACAGATATTATTTAGACAACGCAGGCGGCTACTCTCTTGAATTTCTTGGGGGAGTGCAAAAGCCAAGCACCTTTGGATTTTTTGATTACGTTTATAATTATTTAAAATGCGTATTATTGATTAACGAAAATTGCGAAAAGCACTTCAGCAGTAACGACCCTGCAGCAGCACAGGCTATGTTTCAAAACATAGCTGAAAAAAGTACGAGCTTTCACAATTTTGTTATTTCTTTGCTTGTATTATTTATAGTGATCTCGTCGCTTCTTTATCTTTTGGGCATGATACGAGAAGCTAAGCATGATATGCTCATCAGAATGATAAAAATCACTTTAGTGATAGTGCTTATATCTCCTGGTAGTTTTAGGTTTTTCTATGATCATTTTCTTGTTTTATTTGTCAAAGGCCTTGAACAATTGATAAGTATAATTACCAATTTTGCTCCCAACATGAACACCGGAAGTATTGCCCAAGGGGGTGAAGCTGCTCGTATCAAATTGTTTAGCTTCATGGAGGATATGTTCAATAAGTTTTTTGCTTACTCTGTTTGGAAAAAGTTTGCAGCATTGTTACATTACCAAATGTGGGCAAGTATTCTTATGATACCGGCAATTTTCATAGGAATTGTCTTATATTTTCTGTTGTGTTTGTATGCTTACATAATATTTCTTTCCGGCTTTATGGGTATAGCTTTTCTTATAGCCATAATGCCACTGTTTCTAATTTCTATCTTATTTTCACCACTGAAAAGTCTATTTGAAGGTTGGATAAAATTCTGTATTAGTTTCTGTTTGCAATCGATCATGATATTTGCCCTGCTATCATTGTTGGCTGCAATTATAATGAATACCTTTTATAGGCAGCTAGGGTTCACTGTATGTTACAATAAGTGGTTTGAAGTGAGACTTTGTGCTCCAAAATGGGTATTTGGCGGTTTTTGTATCATTGATAAGCAGTACTTTGGTTGGACTCCAGGGCAAATTTTTGTACCTTACACTATCGGAGAAGCTTCTCCGCTGAATGTGGACAAAAGTATAGAAGGCATAGAAAAAATAAGCAGAGCAGGTGGTACAATAAAATTTACTGGCGGTGCTGGATATATTCCTCTTCCACCAGATTATCCTAGATACACAGAAGGTGAACATAAAGGTGAATACATAAAAGGTTTCCGTTATATAGACTATCCTTTCTTTAACCCAGTTCCTGGAACTAAAGATAATCCAGCGGACCATTACATAGCAGAAAGTGATATAGTAGTTAATGCTGATTGTAGTGAAAATGAAAAAGATCTAGTGCGTCTAACAAATAGTTTATTACATGCATCAGAAAAGGCTGATATCTTGTCGTTGATCAACAGTATAGATAAGAAAACATATGGTGAAATAACAAGGCTTTACTGTCAATCTCACCAACATGAAAAGAAATGTGAAAATTATGAAGAAAAATACAAAAATCGTAAAGAGATAGTAATAAGCTATTGTCAATCTTGCCAACATAAAGAAAAACACGAAAATTGTGAAGAAAAATGCAAAGATGATGAGGAAAGATATAAAAATCGTGAGGAAATAATAGGGTACTACTGTCAATCTTGCCAACATAAGGAAAAGCACGAAAATTGTGAAGAAAAATGCAAAAATTATGAGAAAATAATAGACGATCACAAAAAGGGTATCATTCAACCAAATTCAAAAAGTGAAATAAAGTTTTTAGTACAGGGTATGATTACACAAAATGCAGGTCAATTAGAGGACTTTTATAAAGTAAATGACAAGTACCAAGAAAATAGTGATTATCAAAGGGTGCAAGACATACAGAGAGGTTATTTAATCAATGCGGGGGAAATCTTCGTATTATTCTTGCTTTCATTCTTAATGTTCTCCTTACGCGAGTTCGTACAACAAATGGGCTCAAGTATAGCTAATGGTGGATTCAGTGTTTACAATATATCTAGCATGTATAGAGCATCACCTTTGGTTGCTGCAATGGAAGGAATCAAACAGCAGTGGCAGAATTTTGCTGGTGAAAAACTAGAGTCTTTAGGCAGTTGGGCTACTCATTTACCGGATAGATTAGCTGGGGGTGCAGCTAATCTGCTGGGCAGGGTACCAAGAGTCGGAGGTGTGCTGAAACATGTTATTGATGTACCACGCAAACTTGTAGGTGCTACTATTGAGGCAACAAAATTTGCGACATCACCTGAAAATGACGTCGATAAACTTGAAGAAAAAATTTACAAGGCATTTGGAGTTGATAAAGAAGATATTACACACAGAAGGATTGGTAGGTATTTAGATTATTATAAAGGATATGTGGGATCACATTTGGGCTATACAATAGAAGATGCTATGAAGTTTACTTGGGAGCATGGTCTTGATTCTATGGGAGTTAACCTTGCTACAGGAGAAAAAGATGGCTATTCACATAACCTACTCTATAGAGCAAAATCGCATAGACAGGAATTCTTAGAGAAACTTCATGATCATACCATCGGGCGTAAAAGAAAGCCGGAAAAACATAAAGATGAAGGTAATAGTAATCAATCAAGCGCACCGGATTCTAAATTACCAGAGCCTAGTGAGTCAGATTCAAAGACGTCAGGTAAATCTTTAAGAGATCCGTCAAAAGACAAAGACCAGCCAGATGAGTCAATAAAAAAACGAAGTGTACCAGGTAAGCCAAGAGATAGGAATGAGGGTGGCGATGAAGACCAGTAAAAAAAATTTCAAAGGTCTCGGTTATTATAAATTGCAACAGGACAATGATGGTAACATAAAGTTGAGTAACTACGACGACATTTTAAATGCACGTAGGGCAAGAGTGGACTTGTTGCTAGATAGCACCAGGCAAGACAATGTTAATCTTTCAAAGCTCAATAAAGCTCTTAGTGAGAAACTTGTAGATGATAGAGAATTACTGTCTGAATTTGACAAGGAGGATCAAGAAATTGCTCAGGAAAAACGCAAGATGTTTAACATTTTAGATAATCTTGATAATCTTGCAAACATTGAAAGTGAAGATCTACTCGAGGTTAGTTTATTACTATCAGATCTTAGCTTCATAGAGAGAAATGTTGTACTGAATACCGATCAGAACTCTGATCTAGCAGGATTTAAAAACTTATTCATTGAAAAAAAAGCATCTGGTGAGGAGTATAGTGATGAAGAGTGTAAAAGCTTTCTCGATAACATAGATAAAATCAATACTATAATTAAGTTGGAGTTAGAAAGCAGAATTGGAGGATTAGACCATGATGAAACAAATGACCATGATAACTTACAAGATGAGATTGGTCATGTAATGAATACGGCAAATAAGTCAAAGAAAGATTGACCTTGTATCTGTAACTTTCTCCCTAATTGAAGTCATATTGACATTAGTCATGCATTGTTAAATAATTAGCTACTTTGGAGTTCTCTTAGTATGCTGCGTGTTATTGCAGGGAAATATCGTGGAAGAAAAATAGCTACAAGCAAGCATTTAGCCGCACGGCCAACCATGAGTATTGTCCGAGAGGCAATATTTAATATACTTTCCTCAAAAAAGTCTATTTATAACTTGAATGTACTTGATTTATTCTGCGGAAGTGGTTCTTTTTCATTTGAAGCGCTTTCTCGTGGTGCTAAACATGCATTCATGGTAGATTCAGACTATTATAATTTGCAACTACCTAAAAAAACAGCAGAAGATTTTGGCATTACAGGTGATATTACGCTAATTTGCTGCAGCGCTAACAAGCTACCAAAACCTATTTCAAAGTGCGACATAGTTTTTATAGATCCGCCTTACAATAGTAATCTGGTTCATTCAACTTTAGAAGGATTGGCCAGTTCAGGCTGGTTAAGTGACGATGCATTGGTAATTTTGGAGATTGGAAAAAACGAAGGTTTTGAGTGCAATAAAAACTTTAGTGTAACCTTGGAACGTACTTACGGTATAGCAAAAATAGTTTGTCTTTCTCTATCAACTTGAGCTTGTGCATGCGTTTTATTGAAAGGTACCAGTTCTATTTTTGTCAAGTTTTGGGAAAATTTACTGCTTGTGTAATCCTTTTGTTTAAAATTTTCATTAAACTTACCTTCCAACAAATATTTATGGGCCTCTTTAATAAATGTATTTTCTTTTTCTTTGTATTTTATCGTACTACCGTTATCCTTATCACGATAAACTAAATGCTCCTTATAATCAGTGTGAATATTCTTATTCTTGCAATGTATTGTAGGATCATGTTCCAGCACTACGTTTTCCCTAAACGTTTCATTAGTGTGTTGGTCATCAAGTTTACCAACAAGTTGAGCTTCCTCTGGAATCACACTATCGCTTTTCCTGCCGACAATTAGTACAGGGCATTTTGTATTCTTTACAATCTCTTGTGAATTAAATTCTAATTTACCACGTCTAAACCAAAAATTCAAAAATTTTGCAGGAAGCCATCTTGTGAAAAAGTTTCCTATTCCATGAGGAAAGTTATTAGTTGCATCTTTAAGCGAACTATAAGAATTACTATGAATTAGCGTCAAATGAATGCCCTGATCTTCGAATCTTTTTAAAACTTCCGCTGCAATTCCTCCTCCAAGTGAGTTAGTGTCTAAGACTATATTGTTTGGATCTATGCCGTTTATAAGCAACATGTTTACCATTGCCATTCCGGCCTGAACTAACTTTTCACCTTTTGTTAAAAATTTATATAGCGCTACAATCTTTCTTCTTTCCAAAAGGAATTCTATAATGTCCTCTATATCTTTGCTCTTTTCTGACTCTTGATCACAACCTTCTGCATTTGTTATTGGACTTTTACATATAAGTTCTTCTTTGTAACGCTTTATCCACTCAGGGCTGACTTCATTTTCCAAAAAGCTTTTGATTCTATGTACAACGAGCTTCTCCTTAATAAAGTCAAAAAACGTCCATAAACAAACTACAATAAAACATACAGTAGCCAAGATTAATAGTGCTAATGATGTGAAAACTAACCCCACAAGCACCTTTTTTGATTTTTATGCGCCAAGTATAGCAATGCAGCAGAAGCAGCAGACGAAATAGCAAGACATAACCATAGTAATACTATCTCCCTAGTAAATTTTCTTTCTTCATCATTTAATTCTTTGTGAAAGAGCTCTGGATTAACAATTCTAGAAAAATAAGGGTAGTCAAAATAATACTTAACTAACTCACTTTCTTGCTCTTTAGGTGTATTTTTAGCAAGTGCATTAAACTTAATGCACCCAAGTATTCCAAAAAAGTTTATCACATGTTTTGTGTTTGTTCTTAGCTCGGTATTACCCTTGGTATAATGAATGACTTTCATTTTATTATTAATGAACATTTAGTTATTTTAACATAAAGATTAAAAAAATCAAGGCAACTTTGTAATTTTTCATAATAGTCAGAAAGGAAAGCAGCATCTACAGCTTGACAAAAAGAGCTGTTTCTAATTCACCACTGGTGTGCAATTTCAATAGATTTCTTGCATAGCCTAAACTAAAATTTGTGTTTTTTGTGTGCTCTCACATTGCTTTAGCTACAAACATTAAGAAATTTACTAAATGGAGAAAAAAGGCAAAAGAACCCCCGTGGGTGGCTAATTATTTATATTTAACCTTCAAACATGGCGTTCTTTTATTCTAAACGTCTAATAACCTCGACTCAGTTGCTTTTGAGCTGCAATTAGCCTAAATTTAAACGTTAAGAAATTTACTAATACAGAAAAAAAGGCAAAGAAACCCCGTTAGCTAGTTATTCACTATCTATCCTATCATATCAGCGTTTTTTTATGTTTTTTAGCGTTCAGCAGGCGCGTTTTACTGCACTAGCTGAGGATGTAGACAACAATGTAAAAGACATGAGGTGCACATAGTGCAAAAAATTAAACATGATACGCCAGATATATTAAGTTTTTTTGTCGTTTAATCTGTACAGACCGAAGATAAACACTTAGCTTCAATGTTATGATAGCGGGATGGGTGAGGGTTGTCAAGTAGTTTTTTTGGCAGTTTTTATAGCTCCCTGTTTTCAAATCATAAGTTCGTGCAGTTGTGATTTTAGTGAGAGAGTTAAAAGGACTATTTTATTTTTTTAATCACTTGCCTTTCTCTTGCAATTGCGAGACTTTTTTCTGGCACATCCTCCACTACAACGCTACCAGCTGCAATTATAGAGTCATCATGAACATTAAGTGGCGCAATTAATGAACTATTGGCCCCAACAAAGCAATTGCTTCCTATGTTCGTTTTATGCTTCTTTTTCCCATCATAGTTGCAAACAACAGTACCTGCACCTATGTTACTTCTTGGTCCTACTTTAGCATTCCCTATATAACTTAAGTGCTTTATTTTAGTATTCATGCCTATATTGCTTGCTTTTGCTTCGACGAAGTTTCCCACAATTGCGTTATCACCGATTGTCGTATCTTCACACTTGGTAAACGGCCCAACCCTAGCGCCAGACCCTACTTTTACTCCAGGACCAAAAAAAACGTATGGGTAAATAATTGAATCCATATCAATTTGTGTATCAAGGGAGAAAAAAACAGTCTCTGGAGCAACAAGCGTCACTCCGGAGTTGGTAAAAAAGTTTCTTTTGTTTTCTTGAAAATAAAACTCAGCCTTTGCGAGGTCATTTCTATTATTTATGCCGGTTGCTTCCTCTTCACCAGCAACAACATAGCCGACATTTAAATTACTCTTCACTGCAATAGAAACTACGTCAGTCAAATAATATTCGTGAGTCAACTTATTACACTCTATTTTTTCCACCAATTCACGTAAATTCTTTGCATATGCAACCATTATTCCAGCATTGGCGAGAAACTCCCCATCATTATTCTCACCATTTTGCGCTTCTACGATTTCCCTTAAGGAACCATTCTCTACAATTAACCTGCCGTATTCTTTATTGCCGGTTTCAAAGCCAAGACAAACTAAAGCTTTGCCTTCTAAACAGCTGACCATTTTAATAACTGTACTACTTTTGATAAGTGGAGTATCTCCATATTGTACAACAACTACGCTTGTGTCTGGCAATGCTTTCAGGTTTCTCATCGCAGTTTTGACTGCATCTCCTGTACCAAGTGTTGACTCCTGTGTAATTAATTGCACATCTTCTAAGTACTCCAGCCTTTCAATCAAAGGCAAATCCACTACAATAGCTATATTGTCGGGACTTAACTGTTTTGCATTGTAAATGACATGCTCGAGCATAGAAAAGTTTCCTATTTTATGCAGGACTTTAGGTAAGCCCGAATTCATTCGTTTGCCATGTCCGGCAGCAAGTATAATAAATGTATAAGCTTTATTTGCCACTTATCTCAAAGATGAAAAGTGAAAACCATAGTGGTCGAGCCAACTAATTTTGTTGTCATAAAAGCTCCTTAGATCACTAATTTGATATTTCAGCATTGCAAGCCTTTCTATGCCAATACCAAACGCAAAACCATTGTATTTAGTATGATCTATCCCGACATTTTGAAAAACGTTTGGATGTACCATACCGCATCCAAGTACTTCAATCCACTTACTATCTTTATAACTTATATCCACTTCTGCAGAGGGCTCAGTAAAAGGGAAAAAACTATTACGAAAACGTATCTTTAGTCCTTCATCTCCAAAAAACTTATTAAGAAAATGATGAATGGTAGATTTTAACTGGCCCATATTGACATTTTCACTGACATATAACCCCTCTATTTGGTGGAACATAGGAGTGTGGGTTGCATCAAAGTCATTCCTATATACTCTACCCGCTGCTACTATTTTAATTGGGAAAGTTTTCGCTTTTTCCATGGTTCTAATCTGCACAGACGAGGTGTGAGTGCGCAGCACCATCCTTTTATCGTTTATTTTATTCCTTAAGTAGAAGGTATCTTGCTCCTCTCGCGCAGGGTGATGACTCGGAGTATTTAGCGCATCAAATACATGAAACTCATCTTCAATGTCAGGGCCATCAACTACTTTAAAGCCCATATGCGCAAAAATGAGCTTCACTTCATTTATAACTTTGCTTAATGGATGAACCCTGCCAATTTTTTCTGGCCTAACTGGCAACGTGATGTCAACCACTTCGTTTTGTAATTTTAAGTTAACTTCTTTGGCTTTTAGTATACTTTCCTTACTCGTTATAAGCTGGTCCAGCTTATTGCGTAAAACGTTGATAACTGCACCTAAATTACGCTTTTTTTCTGTGTCTTCTACCTTTTTTAAGTCATCAAAATAAGCTTTAATTACACCCCTTTTTCCCAAATACAATAGCCTGACTTTTTCTAAATCTTGCAAAGAAGAAGCACCCTCGATCTCGGAAACTGCTTTATCCTCAAGTGAAGGTATTTCATTTAGTAGCTCTTTATTCATCTTAAAAACGCTAGCTTAAACCTTCATTATAGTGAAATCTTCAATATCATCAACAATCTGAGAAATTATCCGCCCTAATTATTAATTTATTGATTAATTATATTTTTTATTTAAATTTATATTAATAAATTAACAAATAGAAATATGCACAACAATGGCGTTGAAACTAAGAGAAAATACAAAGTAGAGGATTTATCAGGGTTCTTTAAGGAGAGATCTAAAGACGTAAGCAAAGTATTTTCCAATGAAGCAGTGGAAATCAGTACTATTCGCTCAAGAAGTGTTACAAGTGACATGCAGGAATTATCGTTTAAGTTCAAGCTGCTGACAGGGGCAGATGAAGACATCCCTAGTACAATATTGCCTCAAATAAAGCATTTGATTGATTTTTTTAAAATCTGCCTCTTTCAAGGAAAAAATTTTAAGGTTGACATAAAAGTGCCGGAAGAAAGTGGAGAACTGTATAACAATTGCTACGGAACTGATAATTGCGAAACTGTAGAAGAATTTATAAGTAATGCTCCGCATCAACTCCTCCTACAGGGAATAACGATAGCGCTACAAACAGACGTTAAAAACATTAACCTGGATAATTTGCACGAAATAGAGTCATTTTTAAATGGAAAGTTAAAATGCGCGCAAAAGAATGATGGTAAGGAAGATACGTTGCAAATAGAAGAAGCTGAAAATAAAGGTGAACAAGGACAGAGTAAAACTGAGCAAACTGTGGTAAGTAAAGATTCGTTTGGCTACAGTGTAGCAAGTCACAGAAAGCAAATTACACGCGCACCAGTAGTTGTCGCTGCAATGCGCGAAAATGTTTCTTGGTTTAGGTCTTTTCTTTACATGCCTAATTTTTTAAACACAATACAATTCCTCTTCCAACAACCACCGGAACTTTCTACACAAAAACAAAAGGCTTTGACTTATTGCCTAACACCTCAAGAGACAAAAAGAAATGAGGTAGTACAAAAAGATGAAATCAGCGAAAGAGAAACAGATGAAACTGCAAAGCTTTCTGATATAGGTCAAACTAGATCACACACAGATTATTTTAAGGCTAATAGGAAGAAGTCGAAAAAGCAGACCGAAGAACTATCAGAAGAAGAAAAACAATCTATTATAAAACAAGCTCAAATTAATACCAGGTTAGCTATGATAGATAACCTAACTGAACGCAGGGGAAAAAAGCTCGACGAAATATTTGTTGAAGTGATAAGTGGATATAAAAATCAGGATCCAGAGACATTTAGCAATATTTTTGACTCAGTGTTCAATATTGTTTATTTTCGAGATAAACAACTGCATGAGATATTAGACTCAGGTAAGATATCAGAAGTATTGGAAATACTAGAAATACCACACCCATCTGGTAAGTCCTCTTTTCCAAAAGAATATCTACAAAAGCAAGTATGTAAAAAAAAAGAGCAATTGCTCAAATTAGTTTTAGGCATTCCCACACAACCTTCTCCACAGCCTGGAAACGTCTCTCATAAAATTTTGCCAAACAAAACTGAAAACTCCTCATCAGCAACAAATAAAACTCCACCTGCTGATACTACTTTCAAGTCGTCGTTAAAAACCGTATTTTCCTCGAAAGAGACTTATTTTTGTTTGTTTTTGATAGCATCCTCTATATCAATATCAATGCTCTGCCTATGGCATCTTCCATTGGGAAAAGAGTCAATCTTAAGAGGATTAGTGCCATCAGAAAAAGTGGAAAGTATCGGGTTAGTATTAAACATTGGACTACCAACATTAATCGCATTATGTATTTTGAGCTTGGCTTATTTTATATATTCTGAATGCTCGGTAGAATCTGTTGAACAGGTAAGCGAGAACGAGTACCTTTCTCGCACTTAACAAAATAATAAGCTGTTTTAAAAGATTTTTCGTGATAAAATATACTTATTTTTGTTATATGATATGTTTAAAGGGATTATTACAGACATTGGAGCTGTAGTTGATACTACCACCTGTTCCAACTCTGATCAGATCCTCCATATTAAGGCACAACACTTACCCTCTATACATGAAGGAGATTCAATAGCCTGTTCTGGCGTGTGTTTAACTGTTATTGACATAATTAACGATATATTCAAAGTCCAAGTGTCTCAGGAAACCATGAGGGTCTCTAGCTTAAATACGTGGAAGATAGGAAAAAGAATAAACCTAGAGCAAGCAATGAGATTAAGTGATAGAATTGATGGCCACTTGGTTCAGGGTCATGTGGATAAAACAGTACAAATTCTAGCAATCAACCAAGATTTGGATTCTAACGAAATCACACTATCTTGCTCGCAAGAATTGATTAAATTTGTTGCAAGAAAAGGATCTGTAACTCTAGATGGAGTCTCTCTCACAATAAATTCAGTCACTGAACGAGAATTTACAGTAAACATCATTCCCTATACATGGCAAAATACAACTTTTCAGTATAATAAAGTAAATGATTATCTAAATTTAGAAGTCGACATGATTGCTCGGTATTTGGACCAGCTAGTGCAATATAAGCACAATTAATTTTACAATCTTGTCATTTATAATTATTATATCTTGAAAACCATAAACATACAATATGCTTTTTGATTGTATAATTACTTTTATTATTGTTTTATGCGTAATAATCTCGGTAACTAGAGGCTTTATAAAAGAGCTATGCGCGTTAATGTTCTTGTTTTTATCGGTCTTTTTGACAGCCAATCATTACGATTTCTTCACTATAAATTATAGTAAATATTTTGGCTCTAAAGCTGCACAGAACATACTTTCTACAATTTCTGTATTTATTATACTCAACCTTATATTTATGATAGTAAATAATTGGCTAATGTACATATTATCACCCATAAGGTTGGGATTAATCGATAGAGTTACTGGAATCTGTATCGGAGCACTCAGAGGAATATTGCTTTCTTATGTACTATTTTTTGCTGTGCACTTATATTGCTACACAGTGTATGATAAAAAAGAGGAGCAGTCTAAAATAGGAGCAGAAGATATACTACCTAATTGGATAGTAAGTTCGCACTCTTATCAGGCTTTGTTTTCGACAGTAGAAGACATAGTTGACATGTATGTACCAGAGTCGTTGATACTCAAAATAAAAGAGATTGGCAAAGAAATGACCGACCAGGAAAAGTCTGAAGGCAATAAGAAAGAAAAGTAATAACTATGCCTATGAAACGACAATTGATGGTTTTCATTTAGTAGTAATTTTTTGACTAGCGTAACCTAATCCCCAGTTCATTACCATAACCGTTTTATTATGAATCAAGTCAAAAATCCTGTAGTATATTAGAGCTTGAAGAGATATCTTTAAATATGGAAGTTATTGCAGAGAATAGAAAAGCAAGGTTTGAATACTTTATCTTAGAAGAATTTGAAGCAGGTATGGTCCTACTGAGTAGTGAAGTTAAATCGCTGAGGGAAAGAAAGGCAAATATCTCTGACGCCTACGTTATCGAAAAAAACGGTGAAATATGGCTACATAACATGCACATTGCAGAGTATAAGGCCGCAAACCGAAAAAATCATAAACCAAAAAGGGAACGTAAATTACTTCTGCATAAAAAAGAGATAAATAAACTAATTGGCCAGATCAAGACTTCTGGAATAACTGTTGTACCACTTTTAATTTATTTTAATGACAAAGGACTAGCAAAAACTAAAATTGCTATCGTGAAAGGAAAAAAACTTTACGACAAGAGAGCAACCATAAAGCAGAGAGAGTGGGACCGTGAGAAAAGTAGATTGTCTAAAAATAATCTGTAGCAAAATATGTCTTTAAACCCAGTAATTTTCAGCATCGGTCCTGTCTCTGTGTATTGGTATTCTCTGGCCTATGTTTTGGGTATAGTGTTTGCATATTGGTATTTACATAAGCTGGACGACCAAAAAATATTTACTAGAAGTTTTTACGATTCGTTATTAACAGCCACTATCGTAGGTATTATCCTTGGAGGTAGGCTCGGTTACGTATTGATATATGAACCAGTTTATTATGCGAGCAATCCTATCGAAATATTGAAGACCTGGGAAGGAGGAATGTCGTTTCACGGCGGCACTATAGGAGTTTTGCTTGCAGTAATGATTTTATGTAAAAAACATAGCATTCCTATATTTTACACACTGGACCTAATTTCCTGCGGAGTGCCTGTAGGTTTATTTTTAGGCCGCACAGGCAATTTTATAAATGGAGAGCTATTCGGCAGAGTTACAACTATGCCATGGGGTATGGTATTTCCAAAAAGCGGTGATAATTTACTGCGTCATCCAAGTCAGCTTTATGAGGCATTTTTCGAAGGATTACTACTTTTTACAGTTATAAATTTGCTGTTTTTCTTGACTAGAATAAGGCTATATCGTGGTGCATTAACTGGCATTGCAGTTATGTGGTATGGAATAGTGCGTTTTATGGTTGAGTTTTTCCGTGAACCAGATTACCAAGTTGGCTATTTATGGCTTGATTTCACTATGGGGCAGCTACTTTCAGTACCTATGATTTTGCTGGGAGTAATCGTATTGTTGAGTGCATTAAATTTGAAATTTAATGCGGACATGGAAAAAGTTTGAAGTGCTTGCATAATTTTCGGCAACCCCCAACTGTGAAACGAAGAAATTACTTGACAACCCCCGCCGGTCCCCTTATAATAACACTGAAGCTAAGTGTTTATCTTCGGTCTGTACAGATTAAACGACAAAAAAACTTAATATATCTGG
>JAOEHK010024232.1:0-26653 GCA_025447835.1 Labidoglobus nevermanni | reverse complement strand
TGTCCGCGAAAGACAGGGTTGTCCGGGTTCGACTCCCGGTGCCGAGTCAATTTTTCGATGTATATTACACTAATATGCATTCAATTTAGTCGCTGTTGTATGCGTTTTGTATATGTAGCTTATGGTTAAAGTCGGCTTTCGTAATTTGGAAATTTTCGTGAAGCGCGGGGCCGCTCAAACGCGGGGCCGAGTGCGGCTGCACGCGCTACACCCGCGTTGCGCCGGCCCTGTTTCAACTAGTGCGATATCTGCTGAAGAGGTCACTTCAGCGACAGGAACTTGGAGTGACGCATTTTCATCTCCTTAAAGCCGTTAAATTTAAGGATCTCATCAAGGAAATGCATTGAATTGCCATTTGTAAGACGTCGTTGAGAAGGTAATGGAAGAGGATGATACTTACAGCTGGAAGCGCAAAGAAGGATATGGCAAACACGCTGAAACAGGATGCAACAATTTTGCCCATCCAGGTTCGAGGCACCGTGTCGCCATATCCGATTGTCGTCACTGTGATTACACCCCACCAGAGGGCGTCAGCGTAGCTTGAGAAATTGTTCTTGCCATCGGCCACCACCGCGTCCTTTTCAGCCAAGTATACAAAGTAGCTGCTGAATATCAGACCGAGGAAGCCGATGTACAACGTTGTTATCAGCTCCTGCAATTCAAGCAGAAGTATTCACGTTACTTTCCACTTAAAACCTCTTGTACATCTCTTTAGAATGAAATTCAATGAATAGATTATACAACAGGATTACAAAAATCACTATCAATTGATGTATCAATTGTCAATCAATTATCAGCAAGATAAATTTCAAAATTACTAGATTTGCAAGAAGTTGCAGATTTAAGGAACAAATTTTGCAATTTGAATTTAGTTTATGTAATGAACATTCATTTGTATTATAAAATTTATGCGAGGAATTTGGTTAAAACATAAATTAAATTAATTGAACAGTAGAAGATAACAGTTCACTGAATTGTAGCGATATTACGTAATGGAATTCAATGAGTTTCGAACGAACACGCAACATTGACCTAATGGATTGTTTAATTGACCTATGCCATTTAAGGTCCATTCCACATTATATTGTGTCCAATTCTAGACATACTTTAGGCAATAATTAATTACAATTTGGAAGAGCAACCGTTCGAAGGAATTTATTTTTGTTCCAGATTATCAATGTGAATTATAAAGTGAAAGTAAGAATTTCTAAACCGACCTACGAGTCTAGTGAGTTGGGTTCAATCCCCAGCAGAGCATCTCCGTTGTCTATCGAGTAGCTAGTGGAGAGAGGACAGTAGGACATTTGAAATAGTAGATGTGGTAGCAGAAAGCTCCTTTACGACTCCCCATATCAACCCATTAACTCAATTCTATATTCTCTATCACAACTAAGTAGGGGTACAAGGAGGGTACAATAGGCCCAAATATTAAGGCCTAAGTGTGTGTCCCACGCCCTCCAACAAACCAAGCATCAATTATTAATGCGATTGTAATTTGTGGACGAAATTATCTCACTTGTCATGAAAAAATCTGATATTTTATTTCCGTTCCTTGTAGTAGCCTGATAATGAGATGCTACAATATGGGTTAATCGTATAGCTTATCAACAGAATCACTTACAGTGGGCCGATTTAGTGAATGACAAACTCGTCACAATCCTCTTATTTTATTCACAAATTAAATTCCACGAGTGTCACTCTCACGTCTCGTTATCAACAAATTTAATAAATTTTTAATTATGATTTCAAATCGGAGAAGGTTTTTCAAAATCCATTAATATGACATTGTCTTTTAATCTTCCATAGGCATGAATTCGTTTGCTTCTTTAATGCTAATGTGATTCGCCATTTTGTAATAAATTCGGCAAAGCAATATGGGATCGGAATATTGCTTGATAGGTAAGCCCACGGGACAGTCCCTTGGCATTATTATAATGATTAATGTAACCTTAGCATCCCTTTGTTTGGCATTTCCATGGGATTCCCTTGAAAACCGGCTACCACATTGTGTCAGCCATAGAGGTGGCAGATCGATAGCCGTGTAAGCAATACAAGGTCTCACCATTATCCCCTCGAGGTGTTTTCTTTCATTCGTGGTGCGAAATGCAAAATTGTTACATTCTTACATCTTTGCTTGCTCTCACTTAGCCAAACTGTGCCAACTACCGGGTAAGTAGTAAGGTAAGTGGAAATATGTGTTACCTGTCGATGGATGAAAACAACTGATCCTAGTAGCCGCCATGTACCTCCCTGTCGATCCACATGCAGCATTCGCAGAATCTGCAAGAAGCGGATTCCGCGAATGGCGGAGGTTGCGAACACCTGACCATTAGAGCCGTATGTCAATACTACTATCGATGCTACTACGACGATTAAATCTGAAAAACAAGTAACATTGGCTGGATAAAACAGAGGGCTGCTCGATACATGAGTCGAGGTATATCAAATTTGAGGAAATTATTGCTAATGAGGGTTGTAGATATGAAGAGAGGCTGAACGCGTGGGATTCAACCCTTCGCATCGGTTGAAATTTCATGCAACAGCAATGTCTACTCGTGTATACGGGTTTAGGCTAATATACAGAATGCAAATTTTCGCAGTTCACAAATTCTAATGCAATTTCCCTTTGATCCTTCTTCCATTGAACGACCACCTTCTTCTATTTTATGACGTCATTCGGTGGTAGCGTAATATGACAACTAATTAGCTAAAGCTAGTTGTTTTTCGTTACTGAAACAATTTACGTTTCAAAAACTAATGAAACAAAATCACAAGGGAGAAAATCACAATAAGATGAAAGAACATGATCCAAAATTACCCCGTCTGAAAATCACATATTTTTGCAATTAAAAGCAAAAAAATCACAAAACTAACTGAACATTACATAAATATATTTATTATTATGTGTGATTTTACTATTGTGTTATTTTCTCCATGTGTGGTTTTTTCTTTGTGTGGTATTGTCCTGTGCAGTGTCGGCTCTAGGATTTTCGCGCCCCGATGCAGAAGATTTTTTTTATCAGATTATTAGATTTCAAAATGGCCTCTCCTACAGCGGACATAAACGGGAATACCCGAGGTCCTCAAGGCGCTCCTATGCAACGTATTGATTGCTACCTGGAGCCGGCCCTTTTCCTTTGTGATATGTTCCGGTGTTATTTTCTCTGTGTGATTTTTCCTGACACCATAATAATTATGTCAATAGCCTGAAATGAAATGAAGTGAGGAAAGAGAATATTGGATATTGTTACTTATTGTGTTTTGCGTCAGTACTTTTTGGAAGTTATTCAACGATACAAACTACTAAAGGGTGAAATAAGTAATGCCTTTAACAACTTTAGCGATTATCTCGTGTCTATTACACATTTAACAATAGAACTTCTCGAAATAATGTTAATATTAAGTGGTTCGTATAGATCAGTGATTCCCAAAGTGGCTGATTTTGACTTGCAAGGTGTCTACGACAACGAAGCATGAAATTGTGGGTCTATGAGGTCAGAATAGGGGTCGACGTAAGAGTAAAGCTAATAACAGTTTATGGGTGGATCATTGCTGGCGAACAAGCACGGGGAATACCCTGGGTCCCGTCTAATATTCGAAATTAAAGAGTCTATGAAAACTAACAATATCGGTAAGGGGTCTAGGGGTCTAGGGGGCAAAATAATTGAGAAACACTGCTATAGATTGAGATATAGCGAGTAGGCGAAGCATTTTATGCTTGCACTTGTCAACAATATTCAGTGACAGCGATAAGCTCTTGACCTGAAATGTAGGCCACCTTGGAAATGCAGCTTATCATAAATTTATACGAAAACAGAAAATTCTAGGCATCCATTGAAATAATAATGATTGCGACTGTTATCGACCTAAGGCAATCGATTTGCAATGTGCTGTACGTTAATGTTTTCCATTGAACTACTGTTTGTTAAGAGGGGACTAGAAATAGTATCAATTCCAATCAAAATCTACTTGTTATATTTATAAATTACATTTACAAATTGTAAAACTAGGCATGAATTTTGAAATTGTATTCTAAAGAAAGCCATCAATCTAAAATGTGATCCAATATGTAAATGTCACAATGAAATGGGACATAGTGTCGATATCGTCGACTCACCGATAATGCAAATTGGTTTTCGAATGAAACGCAAACGTCCTGCCAGACCCATGTACTTCGATCGGCATCCAGCTGACCATAATCGAACCAAATACTCGACACCGAAGAAAACGACCAGACATATTTCCTGAAACAAGCAGGAGACCCTAAGACAATCGGACAGAATCGCTCAATCAGGTCTCGCGAAACTTTCAAAGATTGTGAGCAATTTCCTTACTCGACTATATTATTTTGATTACTATGCGAAGCTGCAGATGATAATTGGGTGGATTATTGTTTTGCAATGAGTGACAATCACATGAAAAGCAGATCAAATGAAACTGAACGATTGGTGAATTGATTCCGATACAAACGCGATAATTATTCGTTGTTTTGTAAGGTCATGCTAGCAAATCTAAACAAACCTTACTAAATATTACGCTAGCATTGCTATTGATTTTCAGTTTGGGATTGTGAGTTCAAATCAAATTGTAATTATTACGAATTTCTCCTAATACATAATTGAATATTGAAAATTCGGTCACTAAAGTTATTGTTATGAGTTTAAGTAATTGTGAACTGCGTTTTCTGTTAAGTTGTTGCTCTATTTCGAAGTCAAAGGTTAACTGAGGACAATTAAGCACAAACAGAAGAAACAAAGCTAAACACACGACACACACAGCACTCGAATAGAATGTTTTTGATTGAATGAAGTCATTGCTAATTCAGTGATAGATCCTTTCTAGTCGAGAATGAAATTGTGTAGAAGAATTGAGCGTTACTTACAATCACTTTATAAATGGTGAAAACCTGTAAACAATTTTGCTTGAAACTCACACTACGATTAAGATTTCAATAGTCTAATGGAAGCACACGATTCATTGCTAAATATTTGTTCATACACACGAATACTATGACCTTCAGTAATCAGGATAATACCTCACCCGATCAAATCACTAATCGAAGCAAATTAAAGAAATTGCCGCACTTGTTCAGGAGTCTAATGTTAATAATGCAGCTAGCGCTTATAAAATATTACTTGCTTAAGATGCTAATATTATGAAAATAAATGTAAGTGAAAGGGTTTACCATCCAGAACAGCGTCTCGTTGGCGAAGTCTTGATAAGTATCTATTGTTGACAGGACACTAAATATCAGGCATACCAGCACTAGCATAAATCTGAAACAATAATTAACAATGTTTGTAAAGCGTGATTGAAAATAGCATTATTTTCATTTGAAATTACATTACAAAGCAGTTATAGAAAATTTCAGTTCAAATTCATAATCAGTTCAATTATCAAAGCATTATGCAGCAGAATTAACTAGACTGAGTTATTATATTGATTAAACATTACACAATCAGTGAAATGCGAGTCGCTGAACGATGCATTCATCATAATTTAGGCTCGCAATTAATTGCTTCAATAATACCAGGCCACAATGAATTTGTATTTCAGGATGGTATTTCATATGTTTTGGAAAATGCCTGAACCATAATTGACCATAGTCGCCGCAAGTTCACCCATAACGTGAATCGATAATTCGTAAATCGCGTGTCTACTTCTACTTGTGCCACAAATCATCGTTCATCGTACAGGCACTCGGATTATATTATAATTAATGCTAATTAGCCCGGTTTTATAATTGGCATACATTGAACAGGAAAATGGACTTTGAGATGTAATTACGAATTTAAAATTGCAATATAATTGCATCCATCTTAAGGAGAGCGATGAGAAATTAAGGTCTCCATTGTTGGTTTCCTCTTGTGGTTTTTTAGGGACAAAATAGATCAGCATTAATTTAAAATTAAACACTAATTAAAGCGCTTGTATGCTTTCCATTAAATTTTGATTGCCCATAATGGTAAAGAAAGCATGTAAAATATAATGAACACTGAATTAAAAATGCAATATTTAAGTCAAGCAAATTATAAACGATGAAGAACTTGCTTCAGTACAAAGGAAAATCGTATTATTAACATCATTTTCCATTTGTTGGCATTCTAAACAACTTGTATATACACTAATATGTCGAATTAGCTATACTGATAGCTGAAATGTGTCGTAAAACATTATTGTTCGATGGTTAAAGTTTTTAGTGAATTTTTATGCCAATTCGCAGCGTGTTGGAAAGTTATGATATGAATTTAGAGTGTGTGTTCATTCAGTATTAACTCAAATTGTACGTAAATTCATTATGAACTGTTTTATTCTGGAATAGAAAACTGGAACTCAAACTTCATTTTAATACCATTTTTACAAGCGTAGGCAGCCAGGATTACAGACCAAATTATAGGCCAAAGTGTAAAACAATTCTCGTAAATATACCAACCATGTGCAGTATTTTTGAACACTTTAAGTATTTTTATTCACATTATGTCAGCAAGCATGCACCTTAGGGTGTATAATGGCCTGCAACTTCATTCATGCTGTAACTATGCGATTTTGCAATTCAAATATTGTTACACATTTGTTTCGCATGTGTGTGCGTTAGTAAACGCGCATAATATTGACCCTTATCACGCATAATGCAAGAGGCAAAATCCTATGCGCTCGCAGCGGCGCGAATGAAAGTTGGCGAAACTTGCGCTGAACCAATATGGACCTTATGTTAGTCCAACTGGAATGTGAGTGCGAATGCGAAGAGGTGAACAATGCTCACACGTTTAATTCACGTTTTGACATAGTTTCAATACGGCGTGAATTCCACGTTTTTCCCGAAATAACGAATGCCGAATAAATAATTTATTGATCGTCCTGACTGCCGTCCTTTACCTGCTTGCCCGCATTTATCCGATGGACACGAATGCAGCTCATACTGGCGATAACAAGAATACCAAGTGAACTGTGCTTTTCTGGGAGTGAATCGAATCCTGTTGTCTTCCAACTCAGGACCCACAGGATTCGTGTTCCAATATCACCGCCGCATTGCGAACTCCTGCTGAGGGCTTGCTCACGTGTCCCAAAATGCACATAGCAATTATTGCTTCCCAGAACGACAAATTGAAATTTCGAGAAATAATTAAATTTTACAAATGCATGAGGACACTTTGTAAATTTGATCTTGTTCGTGCACTTTTTTGAATCCCATTGCAATGGCTATGTTTATGTAGCGTATAAAACTATTCTCCGCATTTCACGAATACTTTTGAAGCCCTTAATTAGAATTCAGGTGCACACAAATATTCAATTTATTTCAAGTGTGGAATTACTGTAAATAATTATTCTGCAGCCCGCAAATGACTTAATTAGGATAACAATCAAAAGTTGTCACGTGCATTAATTATTCATTTAGTCTTTGTGAGTTTTGCCACCTCGTGAGGTTTATAAATCCAATTTTTTAGGTGGAATTGTTGTTGTTTTATTGGAGGGTATTATTTGGGCACATTTTACATCCTCATTGTACGACTACCTAGTTTTCAAAGAAAGATAGGTTGGGTAGTTAACGGTAACGCTGTCCCAGGGATTGAACCCAAGTCGCTAGGTTCGTCGGCCATCTGTATTACTGCTGGGCTACTTAGCGGTTAGGTGAGATTAATCTATGACTTTTTCTTCTGGGTCGCCCCATATGTTTTTCATTTGTTAATATATTTTGTATCGAAATTATATTCATTGAACGTTTGAGGTCTAGAGTAAACCAATTCGTCCCAATTTGTTTATTAACATTTTGTTTGGTTTAATTACTCTGCAGCAGGAGCGAATTTCACATTCTTGCATCAATCATTCAACTTGTACATTAATAATGAACACGCAAAATTGTACGTTGCGTTAATTATTGACGTTTCAGAAACAGGACTGTTCGATTCGGCTGAATATTCTACAATACAATGTGGAAATACTATCGTATCTACACAAAAGCAATTGCACTTCGAATACGAACGCAAGTTACGTGCACGTCCTGCTTTAAGGTCTCGTGCCATTAATTGACTCATCGATGATTGATGTTAACGTTTCATTCGCATGCGATATTTCTACGTGGAAATGCTGTACAACAAAGAAATAAAATGGCCAAACTTATCAGTTCGGATCATCATAAACAAATTCCAAGTTCTTCAGTTACGCCTTGTTATTCCTTTCAATTTTTCATTAGGAATAAAGTGAAAGTTGCTTGGTGAGCAACACACCGAGTTTGGACTTTCAACGTCCTGCTGATGTATTGTCTCAGGACTGCATAATAATCGCGATTGTTTTAAACAGCGTCTAGTCACGCAATTACTGATCCTTCGCATATTGTTTGCTGCATGTTCTGAAAACACGCTTCTTTTTGCCCACCTGAATAGTCTGCCTGCTTGCTATAAAGCTTGATTAAGTGCCATTTTCGTTTCGCTTAAATATCTCCGCCCTTTGTTCGCATTGCATGCAACTTCTCTGTTGAATTCATGCATTTTTGCATTATTCACCAAATATTTTGCATTTCAGAATTTTAATACTTATGTACTGGTCACTTGAAAATAATGATAATGATGTTTCATTCGCCAGAGGAACGCTATAACCTTCCAACCAAGAGATTTTTCCTATTTTTGTAATATTCCAACCTGCCCACGGAACGATATTTCAGCCTGATGGTTTCTTGCTATAACTTTCGAACCAGCAGGTATTTCCAATTTCTAATTTCGCGTTAATGGCCCCAGGAGTACCGGAAATATGCCCACTGTTTCATTTTGGTCGAATTAATTGTATTTTAGGCGTAAACATACATTTATTTTTATATGCATAGATAGATTATCGCAATTAGTTATTAACATTTCTCGCTCAAACTGGATACTGAATTAGAAAATAGTTTAGACACATGCCTGGTGATGAATTGATAGATTACAATTTCGTAAATTCTGATGAACGAATGATGCTGATCTACGTTAATGAGAGGATTATTGACGCAGTCATCAAGTGGAGTGTATCAGGAATGAAGCAAGCCCGTAGACTAATCCCATTACAGCCATATTTCTTTCGGCAAAATGTCCTTGTCATGGTGGTCATTTGCATACTTTAGATACACTCAATTCGGGGCTGTGAAACGAAATTACAAGGGCATTGTTAATTGTTTGACAACAATTCCTCTGTATCATCATCCTCATCCATTTTGTCGGCGTTTCTGTAGCAGCAATATCTGAAGTTTGTTATCATGTTGCGTGCTTGAACAACACCCGATTAAATGACACACATGTAATTATTGGAAATTTTTCCACGATGAAATTGCTGGAGATAAGGGACGTCAAGAATAATTGACGAGTTTGGATTTCTACGTGAAAAAATACGCCATAACTTTATAAAGATAGAATTCGTTTCTTATTACATTTACTAAATCAATAGACTAATAGACTAAATGAATATTTAGTGATAAAAAAATGGTCACACACCCTTTTCCACTCTGTTAATAATTTCATGAGATGGTCGTGATATATCAACAAGGGTAAAATTGGGTGGACACCCTTTCGAGGTTTTAATGTTAATATAATGTTCATTCAATTCGAGAAAATGTGGGCTCATAGTAATGATCCATGTTAACAGCTATATATATAGATTTCGAAAGCCAGCGGGAGTCATTATGTCAGATGACTATTAGCAAGGCTCAAACATAACAAATCCATTAGAGAAGAAGATGTTTTTATGATGTATAAACATAAAGCCACTAATTTGCCATAAGCTAGTGAAAAGTCGCATCGGAAAGGTCAATATGACCTTCCTAGTATTCGCTTTAAGTGTGTCAACTTTTACACCTAGCAATTATCCATGGCTTTATCCCTTTTATTATTTCAATTAAAAATTTATCTACAACAATTTCGTAGAGCTGCATTAACATTAATGTATGGAAATTACGGTCGCGTTACCGGTTGTATGAAGAACCACTTTAAAATGTCCTTCGACAGAAAGTACAAAGGACAAAAACAGGAACAAATCTTTCCGTCATAGAAATAGATAATGTATAATTCGCTAGCGTAATTGAATAATACAATGCTTTACAATGTTAGATTGTAGAGTAAATATATTGATTCATATAGTTCAGTGGAAGTTTACAGATGTTTCGTATTTAATTCGGTATTTATTAACCAGTGACACTAAAGTATAGACAAAGATTTTAGCAAATTGTTTGAATTGTAGACAAATACCCAATAATAAGCATGAATTATATGCTAGTAGTTTATTCTAAACTCAACTACTGTCAACTACTGTACATTACCCTGAATATATATTGAATAATATTGTAATTCACTGATATTGTTACAATACAGTCAAGAGAAGACTCTTACATGCCAAATAATTACAATTGTTTAATACAACCTTTATAATATATAACCTGCGGAGGCTTCGTTATCATGGATAACCAAAGCTACTAAGGACTTGACACTTACTGGGAGGATCAGAAGCCTGCAATTGGACATGACTGCAAATGCCTAAAAGGTCATAGGACTCAGTGAAGATGGATGTTGTTATTAAATCATTTCGAACAAAGATATATCTCTGAAAAAAGAAAGTGAGAATGAGATAAGTGAAGATTGAGTGGGTGCTGATTGAAAAATAAGTGACCTTGTCGCCATTGGTGTGAAATTTCATGATAAAGATGATTAGATGATACAGAAATGTGTAATTTTTGTGTTTCCGTTGAAAATAATTTCTTTTTAATTTTAGTGCTAACAGTTGCCTACGTCTTATAGTTAGCTGCGTCTTATACTGCGTCACATACGGTATATTATCTCTATATATAAAAATGAATGTGTGCGCGTGTGTGTGTGTGTGTTCTCGATTATTCCGAAAATACAAAAAATTCGATGGAAATGAAATATTGAGGACGTTCCGTATACTTCTGGGACACCACTAACGCAAAGGAGAATTCAAGGAAACACATGGTTCGAAAGTTATAGTGAAAAAACCAACACTTTTCACGACAAACGGCACGGCAATACCGCTCGAATGCAGTCTACTGCGCATGCGTCGTCGTCCGTTGCCAAGCAACGATTGTTTACCGAACGATTGCGCACGGGAATGAATTCTCCATGACATATCAAGCAGGCTGAAACAGCAGGACACGACACTGCAAACCGATTGCTAACAGGTGCAGATGTGCAAATATGTAGTTGTGAACTAAACTATGAAAACCTCTACGTAGCTTTCCGGATCAGGAATGATCGCAGAAATGAGAAAGAATTCAAACATAACCTCTTTTCGGCTAATGTCAAGCAATAAATTGCCATTAAATAATAGCCTTGGCCATATTCTCAAGCCGTCCGAGTGTGGTCACCGACGATCTAACTGGACGCGTACAAGCGAAGCTTCATGAGGACCATGGGCTGACGATGAACGAGCTCGGCACACAGTTTCCGGAGGTGTCGCGGACCACTTTGTTTAGGATCGTTACCAATAAGCCCAAGACCTCACGAAATCACCAGGAACGTGGTGTGCATATGCAATTCAACCGCGAAGGCGAAGCATTCCTCAGCCAAATTGTGGTGGGCGCGGAAACGTGGATTAGCTACATTGGCCAGCAGAACGGCGACGACAACGACGGCTCGGACTCGAAGAAATCGAGAAAGTCATCGCCAATCGATTGCTAACAGGTGGACGGGTAGAACAGATGCATGGGTAGATGTGCAAATAGAAGTAAAACCCAAGCAACGCTGGGTACTTCACTAGTTATATATATTCACTACTTCCAGTTTGAGGTTTCGTGGAAGATTGTAACGTCCTCTTTCCACTAGCCGTAAGGATGCATACTATAGATTTGAAACTACAGCGCTCTACCGGGTATTGAACCCAATACTTTCGCTATCGCAAATTTGTATTTAACCCACTCGACTACCAAGCGGTATTATTTGTTTAGACTAGGGACGCCAACCCAAATGAATTCGCGGGTCTCTTTGAAAATATATCAATACTCCGCGGGACAAGTACGGGGAATACCCATAGGTTTACCACCGTCGGACTCTAGGATTCCCCGAGGTTGTCCGTTGCAGATATTCTCAATGGAATACCCTGGCTATCCCTGGCGGAGGATCAGCATAGGCAAACCCTGGTTGTGTTTACCTACTACATGAACATCGGGTATAGCCCGTCCTTGTTCATTCCGCCGGCCACACATGTGATCAACATGGGTCGCATGCGGACTGGGGGTCTTGGGTTTGGTGACCCTGTATAGACGATTTGTTATTTCTTCAGAACTGCATATTGTATACTGAGAGGAACAATTTGGAGTCCTTTTATTCAACACGGGATAATTGTTTAGACTGTAGGTTGGTAAGCGAGTCTCTGTTTGTACTTCAAGCAATTGCCTAGCGGAAAGATCGCCTTATGTTACGAGCCATTCGCAACATTTCCGTTCAACTTGTTGCACTTATTCTGCAGCTTGCAATAAGCAGCAACGATGCATTTATCTCCTAAAATACTATCATCATTTCATGCAATAGATCTAAAGAGAATGACGTGGGTAAATAGTTGTTGATAAAGTGCCCGAATGCTCGTTTCAATCTATCTAATTCCAGAACCGATTACTCTTAGATAGCGCTCGATTACGTTGGAAGAAAACTTTGCGAACTTCGAAATACAAACGTCAGTCTAACGTTCCCAATTAAGTCCAGTGCGGTATCGCTCACTGCGGCAACCTAGATGTTATCATCAAGATTGCAATTCCATGGATCATGAAGTAGGGTAAAATCCTCGAATTTCATGGGGCCGTAGAATGATCAACTTTCTGTTACTTTTAGTCGCATTCTTGCATGCTATCATAGCCAATATTCTCAGTCACTAATGCCAACGCTTCCATAGTTGCACAGTAACTTTCTTAATCACTTCTGAATCTATTCAAGACATGACTGTAAAGTGCGATAAAACATAATTGTTATTATCACATGTGAAATAGCACGATTTGCTATATGTAACATAAATTCATAGAAATTCAATAACAATCAGTGCGCATTTAATGCCAAATTAGGGTATTTTTCGATATCTTTTTGCATCTGAACTTGAACGCCAAAGTTTGATATGATTTTTATAACTTTCCTTAGCAATTAGGTTAATATTGCCATGATAATAAAATCAAATAGTTACTTTTACTGCCAATAAAATATGCAAATTACGACGAAATAAATTTTTATTGCGGCATTAAGCAAAATCTTAGTTTCATACACTTTCTTTCTGCTTAATTTTAATAATGGTTTTTCAGAAACTAGACTTGTTTCTTATGAGTTGAATATATTTGTCATCACAACTTGCAACGCGTTTCGACATACAATGTCTTCATCAGGCAGTCTGGTTATAAACTTTTAGGTGTAGGCTATTTATACAGATCTAACGGTTTCGTTTATGAAGGGTAGGAGTGTGTGTTTATTTACAAATAAGTTTAAGAGTGGCGATTTGCTGATATCCAGTTAGTCGTTCAGTAGAGTGTTATCTTTATGCCTTTTGTTAATTTCTAGCGATTCTAATAGGTTCAATTTCTTGCTCTTATCTTGTATGTGTAAGATTTTAAATTCAAGATTAAAGGTGTGTTGTGTTTCAATAAAGTGTTTAGCGTAGTTTGAGTTTTCTTTAAGATTCTTGTAGCTGCTATAATGTTCCTTTATACATTCTGTAAATGGTCTACCTGTTTGACCTACGTAAACTTTGTTAATTGTAAGAAAAAGTATGATAGAAATGTTCTGAGTGAACTATGAAATATTCAATTCTAACTATTTTGTTTAATCAAGCTGACCGAAATTGCGATAATGTGAAATCTTGCCGGCAAGGGCATTGTAAGCTGATATCTGACCGCAATGTGTAATCAGCCGTTGATGGTTGGTATTATCGCGGTTTAGGAATGCGTATCGGATATCAGATGAAATTGCAGCGCAATGAAATGAGACAATCAAAGAGCATACTTACACGGTGAAATGATAGATGAAGCATATCCAGCCGGCAGGATGCTCGAGAAACACATAAGTCCGTTCCTGCACCGTTTTGCCTTTCTTATGGTGAAACACATACTTGGCTTTGAACGCCTGGTCGATGGGCAGATAAATCGGATAATACGGATCGGGCACACCGCGCGGTTCCTCGTCGTCCTCTTCCTCTTCCTCCTCCTCCTCCTGGTCCACATCGACATCGTCGTCCGTCATGTTGACGTCGGCGGCGATAACTTCCGGCGCCTTGCTCCTGCTTGACCTACCGAATCGCTGCTTCCGGCGGAGCGGCGTCGGGATTCGTTTGTGATGCGCCTCGAAGACACGCGGATTGCGATGCCCTCGCAATCGCGCAAGAAACGGCAACTTTTCCGGATGCTCATACTCGGTGAGATCATCCTCACTGCATCTTCAGTACGACGTATTGTTAGCGTATCCGGAACGGGAGGGTTGTAGACAATGCGAAAGAAAGCAATTGCGAATTATTTCCATTTCGCAGTTGTCACATCTTCAAGCAGTTTGCAGCTGAGACCGGCGTCTGTGCGAATGCTGATCACTTGTGAGTTCTTTTCGCATTCCCCATTAAGAGACAATGTAGGGGACGGCTCGATAATCAAATATTTTTACAAATTTCCTGCAACGTGGGTTCATTTGCCAAGTTTTATCTGAATTTATGGGATGTGCGAATTAATTTTCAGTTTCCGAGGTTCACAATTTGGGTGCGAAAATTCAACACGAATCCTAAGCCCACTGACGGGCACTGGCAATGAGAACATGGCTAATTCACGGCAAATATAAATTAATTGCCTCTCGACACTATCAGCAGCCAAACATGCTACAATCATAAATCAGTGCTTCCTTTCCAAATGCGCGCATTCAGCCTTTACCATCAAATATTGGACTTACTTTCAGCACTGCTTTCTAACTACCATTTTTTGCGAATGTAAGGATAATGCATTGGGGTTCGATTTCAGTACAGTGTTCCTTTATTCGTGGATGATTAATAAACTTTTCGCTCAGTTTCTATTCAATGTCAATCAATTCATCAGATAATAAATTCGATTACGGAGAGTTCTATTGAAAATCACATCCATATAATGACCAAACAAGAATAAGCACTTTTTAGATTTTGATTCCTTTGATTCTCTTGGCAATTGATGAACTGTGAAAAATTTAAAGCCTATTTTAGGGACTATACGAGGCATTTCTTTAAAAAAATTGCCTTAAAATTGCGATACGACGTTGTGGCTTAGTTCTAAGTGAATTCATCATGGAGGAAAACTTGCCTAATTTTCAATATAATCTAACCTGCAAAAGGTTTTGTCTTCCTGTAAGACCAATGCTATGAATTTGACTCTTTCTGGGAGATAGGAGATTGATGGGTGTGTTGATGATTTTGCTAATTGCAATTTGAGTGATCTGATGGGGAGTTTCATGGAGAATACGATTAATATACATCAGTGATTCCCAAAGTGGTCAATATCGACCCCTAGGGGCCGATTTTGACTTGCAGGGGGTCTACGACAACGAAAAAGAAATTGGGGGTCTACGAGAAGCGAATAGGGATCTATATAAGAGTAAAGCAAATGACAATTCAGTAGATCATGCTAAATCTTGTAGACCAGTGATTTTCCGAGTGGTCTATATTGACCCCTGGGGGTCAATTTTGACTTGCAGGGGGTCTACGATAACGAAACAAGAAATTGGGGGTCTACGAAATGTGAATATGGGTCTACGTAAGAATAAAGCCAATGACAGAAAACCCTGGATTCCGTCATGCAAAGATGGGTATTCCCAGGGTTTGTTAGCCAGCACTATCTACAAGTACGCATCCAATAAGACATTAAGGGGTCTAAGAAGCCATTGTTCCGTTCACCCAGAGACGCAAGTTCCAACTTGGAGATCTGAGGTTGTACGGAGAAAAATTTATTATTGGGAAGGAAGTCCTAAAAGAAGGTTTGGTTAGGTTAGTGGTTCTATGGAGAGGAAGAATGTCGGTAGGGGGTCTACAGGACAAAATAGTTTGGGAAACACTGTTGTGGACACTGCTGATAGGGAATCACGGGGAATACCCTTGGTCCCCTCACGAAAGATGGGTATTCCTCGTTCTTGTCCTTCTTGTCCTTGGGCGTAAATATTGTCAATTTTGGCTACACAAGTAGTAATAGAGGCAAGTTTTTAGCATTGGTCCAAATTTTACTTAGAATAATTTAGGGCACCAATTGGCACTACGCCACTGGGTATATTATTTGTTTATATCCCGTAGACCCCGCACCGATATTGTTGGTTTTCATAGACCCCTTGATGTCAAATTTTGGAAATTTATTCGATGCGTACTAGTAGACAGTGCTGGCAGACAAGCACGGGGTATACACATCTTCGAATGACGGAACCCAGGGTATTCCCCATACTTGTCCTCCAGGATTGCCTACGAGTACGGGATTTGCACGCATGAACTACCATTGGTTTTACTCTTACGTAGACCCCTATTCACATCTCATAGACCACCAATTTATTGTTTCGTTGTCGTAGATCCCCTACAAGTCAAAATCGACCCCCAGGTCTAGTGACTAATAGACTAATGACTAATAGACTAATGATTCCTTGATTCTCTTGGCAATTGATGAACTGTGAAAAATTTGAAGCCTATTTTAGGGACTATACGAGGCATTTCCTTAAAAAATGCGATGCGACGTTGTAGCTTGTTTAATCTTCCTGTAAGACCAATGCTATGAATTTGACCCCTAGGAGCCGATTTTTACTTGCAGGGGGGTCTACGACAACGAAAAAAGAAATTGGGGGTCTACGAGAAGCGAATAGGGATCTACATAAGAGTAAAGCAAATGACAGTTCAGTAGATCATGTCAAATCTTGTAGACACTGCTGACAGGAAAGCACGGGCAATACCCTTGTCCCCTCACGAAAGATGGGTATTCCTCGTTCTTGTCCTTCACTTGGGCGTAAATATTGTCAATTTTGGCTACACAAGTAGTAATAGAGGCAAGTTTTTAGCATTGGTCCAAATTTTACTTAGAATAATTTAGGGCACCAATTGGCACTACGCCACTGGGTATATTATTTGTTTATATCCCGTAGACCCCGCACCGATATTGTTGGTTTTCATAGACCCCTTGATGTCAAATTTTGGAAATTTATTCGATGCGTACTAGTAGACAGTGCTGGCAGACAAGCACGGGGTATACACATCTTCGAATGACGGAACCCAGGGTATTCCCCATACTTGTCCTCCAGGATTGCCTACGAGTCCGGGGTTTGAACTGTCATTGGTTTTACTCTTACGTAGACCCCTATTTACATCTCATAGACCACCAATTTAGATCCCCTACAAGTCAAAATCAACCCCCAGGACTAGTGACTAATAGACTAATGATTCATTTGATTCTCTTGGCAATTGAAAGACTTTGCAAAACTTGTGAACTATAAAAATAACAATTTGCAACAATTGGCGGTGAAACTTAAGTGTTCCGAAAATTAGCTGTGTTTTGAAAGCAATTTCAAGAAAAATGAAAATGTCTCAGTTGTTACTGAGTAGCAATACGAAATATAGTTATTTAGGCAGCCTTTGTCAATTTGCCAAATGAGGCACCGCAACCCACAAAAGATCAGCATTGCGACGAAGAGCGGAGTGATTCACAATTACCTATTGTCGTCTTGAGTGTCAAGACACACTTCGCCGGAGCGATAAGAATCGCTATCGTTGATATGGTTGACGGGACTTTTGAGTACGCTCAGCACCAAGTCCTCACCGGTGTGTCCGCTCGTTGTCTTATCATCGAAGGCCTTTGTCGCGTGTTGCGCTAGCATAATAACAACGAGAAATCACTGGGTGCGATCACACGCGGCAAGCTCAATGATGGAGGTTGGTTGGCGCTTGATTTACGATTTCGGAATGGCTCAGTGCTGGCGTTTACGGAAATGATTGGCTGCTAATTGCATGCATTGATTGAATTTGCCTTCGCTTCGATCGCTTTCAGCTGGCGCGTACATCGAGATGCTACTTGCGCATGGGATTGTTCAGTGATTTGTTGTTGTTGTTATTGATGTTGGCGGTGTTATTTTGCGTTTTGGATTCTGTGCTCGCGTGTTTTACACATTGTTTAAGCAACGATACACAAACGAACGTTTGATCGCACCTAAAACAAGTGGAGAAACACACACTTATTCTTCATCTTGTTCGCAGCAAATTATTATTGTTGTTATAGGTTTGTCCTTGTTTATATTATTGTGTTGCAGTTACTTGCATTGAAATAAGTGTCTAACGTGATAATCAAGTGATTATTTAGTTATGTCACATGCAAAACAATACAATGAATACATACAAACAATACAAATTTGCAATTTACTTCTCGGATCTATGGCAATTATATATTATGATTAAATTTACAATTAAATCTTTCAAATGCAATCAGTTTTAAATCATAAGAAAAATCAATGAAAATATTCGCCTGCCACTGAATGGACAAATCTACAAGAGCTACACGTATAGAATAAAGTCAATGGTATAAATCATAACTTAAAGCATGAAAGAGTTTAAACGCTAACTCGACATTTAATCTAAACTTATGCTGAGCGTTGGAAGGAAGCTCTTTGTTCAATTCAACACGTGTTTTTATATGCAGAGCATCGTTAGTCCTTTGCCAGAATGAATAAAGACTTGCATTTACATATGAAAACCAAAAATATGCAAATTCAAACACGCTCAGATGCATACCAAAGAAATACTTATACGATTGGGCTCAAGAGAAGCTGAATAGCGAGCATTTCAAAGCAATCCACAAGATGAAATGAAAAGCAGCGGGTTACACAGGTGCTCAGATGGACGTAATTAAAACGATCCACATGGATGAAATCTTGCGAGAAGGAGTAAACCTTGCGGCAACTAATACACTATTGTATCATCAGATGCTCCAAGATCAATGGTAGACGTAACTCTCAGGATTCGTCGCAACACCAAAGTTAGCATTGTGATCATTTAGTATTCCGTTTAGCAAATCAAAATGCGTTGGTAATTGCAAAACTACTACCTATGTGTAGCAATTGTAGTATATCTATTACCGTACCTTAACCGGTATATGTCGACAGATATGGTTTAAGTCCAAAAGAGTGGTACCTACAAAGGAGCGATTGGTTCCACACCGCCTAATTCTTTGTCATTCATTTATAGAGAATTTTAGAGTAAATTCAATCCCAGATTTGTCAATGTTTTTCTGGATAAGTTGAATACATAAGTTAAGTGCGAGTAAACAAAAAGACAATCGTTTCAATCCTTCTCAAGAAAAGTACTCTAAAATACTTTCGGAGGTGCTTTCTACTGCTATAAAACTAAGTACAACACACCTTTACATTACAAAGGACTAAAACGTGTTGATGTTTTAAAAATTAGCGATGAAGAGGAGTTAATTGAAGTATTAAAACCAGGAGAAGAGAATATACAGTATTGCGTCATTAATGTTACTATATTGTGAATGTCGACATTCACCGGCGTAAGTCAGAAATAAGAGTATTTAGTAAATATTTCGGACATACACAAAACTACAATGTGAATGTTGACATTCACCGGTGAATGTCGACATAATGTGCGTTTATACAAGAGATGTATTTTTCAATTTAAACTGTTATCGCGGATTAATCCGCCATGCGTTTTCCGGCAGTATGTTCTGAAATGGAAGTGAAATCCTTGTGCCAAAGAGGATATCGGGGACATTAGCAGCTTCTCAAAGTGGTGAACAAGCATTGCGCGTGTTTCGGATGTGGAGTGTAAGTGAATGAACGTTTTCTCTCGCGTCCATCTCACCCGCTGAGGGCCGCCGGTCTCCACCTGTTGGATAAGCACTGGGCACCAGACTGAGTTTCCTCGACGTCCTGTACAGGTTCTCCTGTTCGGACCTATTCATATCGCCGCATGTAACTAGCGAGACCATTGAAAAGCCTTCTTCTTTGCGCAGCTCTCGCCCTCATGTTGCGTGAACTCGTTCATCTTGTTCACGTCGCGCATCAATGCGATTTCCCGAAAATATCATTCGATTACGCCAGAGGAACCCCTTCCAAGTCTTTCAATCAATTACCATGTCTCGCTCTCCCTCTGTCTTTCACTCTCCTTCGGTCTCTTTTCGGCGATACGAGCATTGCTGTAAATATGGTAGGACAGAAACCACTTCTTCGCAGGCAATTCCGAACCCTGTCACTCCTACAGCCCAACGACGTGGTCAATCTCGACTCTCGTATCACCTTAATTGACCACAAAGTGCCTCCTCCTCTGATTGCTTGCGAATCCTAATTGCCAGAATTTCTAGTACGTCGTCTTCTGCATTCTGAGCATTGTGGAATTAGGTGGCCAACGAATCACTGAACTATTGCTACATGGACGTAATTGTGAATGGCGATTGTCAAGCTGATATTGATTGTAATCAATTAACGTAGCATGGTGATATGGTCAATCAAGCACTTGTATGCTTTATTAACTTGAATTATAAAATGCTGATGGCCACGATTGATTATCCTCACTTTTCCTCGTTGGTATGACGCCGATTGTAATAGCACGTTACAGGAACTTTACAGCAGCCTTAAATGTGAAGAAGAACTCTGAAAAAGCGTGGATCACTGGTTTTTAATCGTAATTATTATCCACAGTGAAACTGATGCAACATTAAATCAAACGCAAACTTGGCACGCACTCGATTTGCGGATACCAGGCGCATTTATCCGATTTTCCTCGCGTACGACGCGACGCCAGAACTCGCGAAGTTGGCGGACCGCGGACTCATAACCAACTGTTGGTAAGCATAGCGGACAAGCGCACATTTCGGCAGGACTGGCGGGCCCGACCGACGTTCGAGTCGGTGCTGAAGTCGAGGACGACGCTTTACGGGGATGATTTCATCGATTCCTCGCGACGCAAACGCAGCCCCCACAACGAAATACAGCGTCGCGACGTCCGTACGTTCGATCCACGCGTAGCCTACATCCTCCATGCCTCCCTCCTGAACCCCTCCTGACTTTGCTGAAAGGATATGCCTTCACCTCGCTGACTTCCCAGAGAATCCTTTCAATGGGTTCTCGCCGCGCTTCTTTTCTCGGCAAGTTATTCACCCCGTGTTAGGTTCATGCTTAATATCTAGATTTAATTATTATTGTCTCTTGAAAATAGGAACACCTTGTGCGATTTGTTAATTGTTGCGAACACTCAGTGTAAGAACATAACCAATAAGTGTGAATCTGATAGCGAACGCACATTTCATTCATTGATTGAATATTTTATAATGATAAGCTAATCGAAATAATCTCTAAACTTTGTTTAAATGTTATCTAATTTTTCTCATTGTTTATCTCATTCGGTATCTACTTTTATAATTATGTTTGTTTGCTTTTGTTCGTTTCTATTAGTTTTATATCATTTACTATTTGTTCTCCTTATGTTTATAATGTAAAGGCCCTATTTGCTGTTGTTATAAACATTAAACATTATTAATATACTTTGAACTCAATCAAAGAACATCTCTTAATTAAAACGAAAGAAAAGTGAAAACACCAGACATCAAACTCAACACCCCGTGTGCTCCCGAAATCAGTTTTAGGCTTCGAATATTCAGTAATTTACTAGCAGCTGAATTTGCTTCTGATTATTACTAATTTCATTTTCCTATAGAAGATTCTATGTCGCTGATCTATACAGGTAGATTCCGTTTCTATCTCTGTGGCCATCTTGTAAATAATTTGTAATAAGGTTAGGTTATTAATTATTGCGTTGCTGTTTCCCAGCTTCTGTTGCAAATTTAACTAGATTTCATCTCAATGCAGTTCACTACATTCCGGAACTAGGTTATCATGTAAAATATACATTCACGTCCTTGCCGAATACGGCGTCCAATGGGCCTTAAGGGTGAAATCAACGAAAGGAAAATACAGGCTTCGGAGTCAGATTGTAGTTTCCCAAGCAACCCTCAATTCAGGGTTTAAACATTTCATTCTTCGATGCGTCTATAGAAAGTTGATTAGTTGGAACTGAAAATAGTCCTTTCAATACATGAGATTACAAAAAGTTGTAGAATTAAGGCCCGTGCAAAATTGTAGAGGAGGTAACTTATTATAGAAACTAGGGCGAAATAAATTATGCCAAGTTTTCAGAAACGCGAAATTCTAATTGGCATAGAAGGCTTCAAGCGCAGGTGGAGAGATCTTCCGTGATAATTTGATAATTGAAAAACTTGCTTCGAAACGCGATGGAGCAATCTCGTGCGACAATATTTCTGATAAATATCTGAGTGGAAAGTAGGTGAAATCACTCGATATTTTTGGAATTTCATGCACAATTCGAAAACAATATATATTTGTAGATAAAGATCAAATGAAGACAACTTCATTTGATCTTTAATTACATTCTGGCCCAAAAATTTCATAACTTCCAAATTTCGATTATATTTGTAGAATTTTCCCTTATGTGTTCAAGTTACGTAAAAGGCAAGACGAATTATTGCATGCAAAATTATATTGAAATAATTCTGGGAGAAAAAGCATTGTGGAATTATTGCATGTCGCACGAAATGAAAAATAAATATAATTGCCGTAAACAACTGAAACAATAAGGAATGCAATTGACTGCTGAATGCAACAACAAAAATATCGACATTTTTTCAGTGTTATTTTTAAATATGTTACAATAATATGAATGCAATTTACGTTATAATATCAGAAAGGAGTAAAGTTTACAATAATATTGTTTGCGTTAAAATAAACTATTCTTAGAAATACGGGAATTTCCATGCAAACATAGGTTTCGCAATGTGAAATTTACATTTATTTCCACCAACATGTAATATAGGCATATAGAGAATGTACCGCCAGAATAATAGCTTTATTACCATTAAATAAAAACACAAATCCTCCTAGAATTATTAATGTCACATTTCATGTCCAAAGTTTGCATTTACAGGCATTAATGTAGCCTTGGCTGGCTTTATGAATATGCAATGCGTCGGTCAATAGTTTCAAAGACTCATAGTTAAATGTTTTATGCGGAAAAGGATGAATATCATTGCAGATAGGTGCATTATAGATCAAAAGAGCGCCTAGACGTGAAGTGAACTGGGATTTATCGCCTTCATCTCTATCGTTCGTGATTCCCATGCTAAATTCGTGGTTAATTTGTTAATATTTCGGACATACACAAACCGGCTTTGTAAATATTCACTAGTGAATGTCGACATTCTTCTGATTTCTTCTGATGTATTAGTAAGCAATGAAAAGTAAAAAACGTTAATATTTAATCGTTGGCATTATTGTAATATTGTCGTTTTCTCGCAAGTTGCAAAAGTTACATTTACATTGAAATCGTCAGTAAAACAGTTGTAAACTTGATATTTCATGTGAATGTTTTTAAATTGGATTTATTACGTCTTTACTGTATTTTTGTACATAATCCGAAACTGCATAAATTTGATAAAGTTTACAACAAAGATTAAATCATCTGTCGTTATACTTTCTACTTTGTTCACCAGCAATTCATGTTGTCAATTTGACTAATGAAATATCACAGAACGATTACTCTTATCAATACTATGTACGAACACAAACAATCGTTAAATTCTCTAGATTAAACATTACATTGATAATAGCTGTTATCTATTCTCAACAATCATAGTTTCTTAATGCTGCTTTTGTTAATCAGTCAATTCACTTATAAGTTGTCATAAGTAGGGTAGCGTAGGGGGTGAGTTGGGTGCGGGCGGTACATTTAGAAGGCAGCAAAATGTTAAGAATTCGGTACAGGTGAACGAATCCACTACCCCCAAATTATCTAAGTGGTAATAGAGGTAACTTTTTAGAATTGGTCAAATTTTAAATGGCAATAACTTAGGTCGGCAAAATTCTCCTCCACACAGGGTGGTAGAAAAGCACGCTACGCCATTGGTGGTCACAATAATAAATGAAGTATCTGAATGATTTTATATTATCAATTATTATATGATTGCTATTAGTTAGTATTTGCTCATAAAATAGTCCAATTGCGTTAAGCATACGCAATTAATTATTTAATCATTATATTTTATTCTCTATTGCGTATTGCTATTTCGCAGTATTAAATGCATACAATTCAGTTTGCAAAATTGTGCAAATAGGGCACAAAGTAAATATCAGAAACAACAAACTATTGAAGTATACTTCAACATTCTATTGTAATACAGATAACGTATTACTCTAATCATATGTGCGATGAATATGTTAAAACCTGGAAATAGGACTCAACATTGCGTAAACTTATTCTAGAATAAACCTGATAATTGAATAAGTTTATTGCACTTTCCAGTTATTAAAGTGGTAAATTTTTAAACCAATTTCCCGAGACATTTAAGCAGCCCACAAAGGCTAAACACAACATTCCAATAGCGTCACGTAGTCTTGAATGCATTCCGGCAGCTTTTCGGGACAATTTGATAATGGAAATACCATAATATATAATAATATAATAATACCATAATTTCGCATTCCGGCATAACTGCAAACCCTTGCTTTACGGAATCTGCTCCGACGTCCACTTCGGTTTAATAATGAGTGCTTTATCAATGAAGCATTTATGATAAACTTAATGCGAGACGTTGCCACTATACAATATTTATAGGGATATAGGGATAATTGCATATTTCTAGAATTGAGAGAAAACCTAAGGGAACGGCCATTGCAAAAACAAAGCAGCGAATATTTTTTAGTGAATATTGAAAATACTAATAACTATTTTCTGTTACAAACGAAAACTATAATACACTCTAATCCTATTTTAATTGACCTAAACTACACGAAAAGTCAAATAAGTTACTTGAGGTAGCGTCAATATCATCAATCATCAAGTTTTCTGTTGTAATGTACAAAATTTGATTCTAAGCCAAATATATTTATTTTAGCTGTAAAATCAAAACGTACAATATAATCGCTCCAATTACCTACACCAATGTATGCAAATTCATGTAGATTTGTACAAGAATAAAGTAACACACAGGAAGGGGAAGTGTCAGATTTACGCTGCTTCGGGGTGATAGGTTGCAAACGTTGATAACGTTAATTAGTTATCCAGCCGCGAAAACTCTTGCAATGACTGCTGATCGTTACTGCTTTACATCATAGAATGAGGAAGTGGATGAAGTCAGTAGTCTTGAGACCCTCACCGGCAGACAATTTCAGACTCTTCCAAAGTTGATAGCGACTTCGTTCTCCCTTTAATTCCTTGTAATGCAGCGTAGGGGAAATATTACGGATCAGATGGTTTAATAACATCGTTGCAGAATTATTAATTTCGCACGAAAGTGCGCTAACTTCAAGAACTCTGCAGCTTTCTATGGCCAGGATAATAAAATTTGATGACAAATAGCCCATCGAACTATGTGCTTCTGTTCTCTGTTGAGACAGAATGTCTTCAATGATTAATCATACACAGGCATCTTCGATGGCAGCAAAAAATCTCAAGAGGATTTGTAATCAAAAATGACCTCTTTGAATTTCGCATCAGACGAGACCACTGAGACGCTTTTCATCATTTGGTAATACGCCTATACTCAGGTTTATAGGATACTTTTTTTTACAAGTTTTCGATTTAACACGATTTTTGAAATGCCAATTTTTTCCGAATTACACGGAAATGTTCCCCTATTTACACGGAAATTTGAAGAGGCTGTTCAGCGCTCAATGTATTTGCTGTTTGCGCTATTTGTATATGCGTTTGCATGTCGATTTCGGTCATATTTATATTTACCGCCTTTTACTCGCTTCTATCCGGCTGCGACCAGATAGGCGCATGCTCACATGTGGGCTGCTAAGACGTTACGCTGCTCAGTGGACACGAGATCTGCTGCGGATCTGCTGTCCGCCTGATAAGCGAAAACAGGTCAAGTAACCTTTGCAGAATAACCTCTAAATATGTACTCATCCGCCTGATGATGGCACTGTGATGCCGAAACGCGTTGCAATTGTTGTAATAAATAATTTAACTCAAAAGACCGTCTAATTTGGTTTCAATACAATTATACTATGGAGTTAAACAAAGTCTACGCCTCTTCAATTAATTATCTCTAAATATATTGTTTCCCACGAGGATTTAAGCAAAACAGTCAGCATCGTTTGCATCCGCCTGCCCAAGCAATTGAGAGGCATTTTCATTTTTACACGGTTTTTATCAAATAAGGGTGTGGGAACGCGGCTATTAGCTGTGTTACGGTCGTCGGCTGCCGACATGGCGTATGCAGTATCAAGGAATAGCAAGAAAGCCGATAAAGTGATGTTCCTAGAGGGTGCTGCGATATATCGGTACCTGCCGCGATGGCGACAATACCGCAATTAAGGGATACCGAGAATACCTTGATTGCCTGGTACAGAAGACTGGAACATCGGAATTTCCATCAAGCGCGAATATATGTAATCTAGATATCCGGTAAGACAACGGAATATGAGATCCATATCGGTTGTCAATATTGAATACGTGTAGTTGAACTTCAAGTCACCTGGTAGAACAACATCTTTTCTTTAGCTTCTCCAGGTGACCAATTTGTTATTCTTTTGTAATCATTCTTAATTCAGATTAAACTCCAGATTATCTTGGGACGTTGTCCAGGAATACCTTGCGCACTTACAAGCCAAAGAAATGTCTCAAATGGGTTTAAAAATAAGTTTTCATGGGG
>JAOEHK010024231.1:13419-38992 GCA_025447835.1 Labidoglobus nevermanni | reverse complement strand
ACGCCCTCTTCTGGTCTCGTAATTGTTTGCCGACGATTTAGAAATCATTTGCTGCCGATTTCACCATCAGTTTGCTGCAAATTTCACAATCGTTTGCCACTGATTTCACAATCGTTTGCCGCCGGATCCGTAATCGTTTGCTGTCTATTTCACAATCGTTTGCCGCCGATTGCACAAACGTTTCCTGCTGATTGCGCCACTGTTTGCCGATTCGGCGTTGTAATAAATAAGGAACACATTTCCACTGCAGGCAATGGATGGCAATTAACAACAGTTTTAATCTCTATAATGGCAAAAATATGTGCCAGTTTCAAATTGATTGCATTTTAATTATACGTGCTGAGTTCAATAATATCATTCCATTTTTATTTGCTGTATGGAATGGAAAAACTCTATGAAAATAATGCAACGCCGCAGAGAAGTTTAAATTGCCGGAAGTAATTCGATCTGATTGTAAATGTACCTCACTCATTCGGGATTATTAACCGCCCAAGTAGAGCTGAAACTCACTGGACGTAATTATGTGTAAAATAATCGATGTATTTCTTAGTCGAGCATCGAAATGAATCGCGCTGCCCGCTTTTGCCCTCCCATCGCGTATTTGCTTATTGCGTATAAATATCCGGCAAATTACAGCGCCCCATTAATGATCGTATAACGACTTCATCCCTTAGCGCCTTCAATAAAAATGCAAATGCCATTGGCAGGCAAAAGAGCAGGCGAAGACGACGAAACAAGAATTCGTTCGTGATTCTAGCCTCTGCACGGCAGTTGATGGCTTTCTACTTATAAATTATAAATATTTCGGCATATTTTCAATTTCGAAGACCCTCTCGCGGCTTCCAACAGCTCGCCGAAGAATGCGGGTTAGAAGAATGGCCCTGGCTGCGCTTTTGAGCAGGTTTCAAATCAGTTTGTCCGTTTTTTGAGCGCCTTGGGGGTGCTCGGAGGCACGATCAGAGCCTTTCGGCTCAAAGGAAGGGACAGCCCATGATGGACACGATTTCTTTCTTGAAGGCGGCCGCTCGCTGATTTCCAACATCCACATTTTGAACGCTGGTCTGATGCACAATAATGACTAATTAGTAAGAGATGCATAAAACAGCTCGCCAGCACACTGACTCTGCCAGCAACCCTCGAAGGATGCCACCCGATGCGCGCCGCCATAAGGGTTGCGTCTCCGGTCGGGTGAGCGCCCGTTTTGGGTCATTTGATTAACGATCCGATATCCAAGGGTGCACGCCGAGATTATTTATTCGAATTTTGCGCTTTCGCCGTGACTTTGCAGCCAATGGAATGTCACATGTCTTCCAGGACAATTATTTAATTTGGACGTATTTGCTGTAAGATATTAATTGTTTATATTGATGCTGAGACGCTGCGAGATATTACGAGCTGATGCTATCACCATGTAAATAATAAAAAGGCAACAGCTTAACGAATAGCATATTTACAAGATGCTGTTGAAGATTACGGTGCATTTGATGAGTTAATTAAACAGAACCCGGGTCCTCTCTTTGCTTATTAATCTACTTATTACAGTTTTTATTCAAGAGCATTTAGCCATAGGAATTGCAGGTATCAAATTTAGTTCATGATTAGAAAGTTATAGCGAAACAACATCACGTCGAATAAATGCAGAGCACTAGTTATTCTAGAAATAAAATGACATGAATCAACAGCAAAATAGAACTGGCTTATGTCCACATTACGTTGTGAGGATATGCGGGATGGGCTGCGTTAATTGGAGCTAATTAATTCGCCTTAAATTAGAAGCACTATTTATAACGATTTAATGATGGACAGTTGCTTGCGTGTAACTTAATCCTAAGCTCATTTTGATGAGCACTTTTAGGAACGCTCGAGTACTCACACATAGAGCGCGTTAATCCGATTGATGCGGTTTGATCTAATGGCGAATATGATCATAAATATGCATGTGGGCAATAGGAGAATAAATATGAGGGTTTCGTAGAGCTCAACACCGCCACTATTTGGAATTCCGAGGCGAAACCACTTGGAGAAAAACCGCTGGGCGACGATGAAGAATGAATTTTATCGGCGACTTTATCATCGCGCATGCAATGAAATAAATATATGAAATATGCGAACCAGGAAGTGGCCGCTGGAAAAATGCGCAAATTTACATACAAACTTCTTGCATACGGGCGCAGATCTCTTTTCCGTGGCAGGAATCGCAAATGCGCTCTTGTTGAACGCGATTGCGAAGTGCATGCAAGTTATTGGCTATTATTAAAAGCGCATCTGCGAAAATGCAAATGCTTAGAAAGAGATACTCTGAATACAGATGTGACTTTTTCGGGGAGGGCCAGAACTGCTCTGCCAGGTAAAGCGCAACTTTTGCAATACGCTCCAATAATTTATGAGCCATAACTTAGCAAATTTCGCGTGAAATAATTTACGACGATGAGATATAAGTTTCTATTAATTCCGCACTTGTTTAGAAATGTTCAAATAAAATTCCAAGAAATCTACCCGATATATCCTCTTCTCAATATTTTCAAAGTCATATCGTCCTATTCCAATTGCCAAGTGAAGACAGTTAGGAGTACATGTTTGAAGTAGTTGCTCGATAGCCGGGTGGTAACGCTGATCGACCATGAGCCTAGAGACTTCGGTTCAATCCTTGTTCTCTGGTACCATTTTCTAATGAGATTCTTCAACCTATCCTAATCCTCTCTACTCTTCCAACTCAATGGGCGTACAAAAAGGTTAGAGCCTAAGTATTTCGTGCATCTCCTAGTTTCTCCAGCAGGATTTTAATATCCCTAGGTATAGAATTGAAGGTTTCCGACTTCTACTAAGCCAGAAATTAAGAAATTGAGGAGGAATTAAGAAATCCTTCACTCTTCCTTGATTTTGCTCCTTCGTGTTATGATTGCAATAAAATGTGCAATACTCAAGGATATAAATAGAAAACTGTGTTTTGATAGAGGTTTTAATTCAGAATATTTGTGGCCGAGTAGCAAACTCTTCTTATTTTGTACTAGAATGCGATGGTTTGCACTTAAAACAATAAATCTAATTATACATAAATAATATCATGGGTTTGGCATGCTCGATGAGCGCCAAAGGCATTACAATCAACTGGATGAGTTCTTGCGCTTCCCGACTTGCAATTATTATTGTTACACATTCACCGGTGCGCAATAACAGCGGCTCGAGTTACTATGATAATGACTGGCATCTGATAAATGAACTTTTTCTGCTGCCTTCTGTTAAACATGAGCACTGGAATTGTATTTCAACATGCTCTGCGGCCGACTTTGTAAGAACGGACGTTAACATTCGAATTGAAATCTAAACCGTACACAATCATCACCCGGAACAATGCATTCCACGTAACGGTGTTGTCCAGCTACATTGTTATTATAAATTATAATGCGACCTGTTTTCGGCTGCTATTTTTATTCTTGTTTGCGCCTTTAATTCGAACGAATTAAGTTTCTATTCCTGCTTTCAAATCCATGGCTAAAATTGTACAAATTTAAATCAAATCGGATTGAAGGTGGCAGTCTCTTTGTTCGTTGAATGTTGGCAAACATTTCGGAATTCGAGTCGTCGTGAGTATTGATTTGCGAGGTTCTGTTGAAACTGCTTTCGCACATGAAGTGCCCATGATGTTTGTTGGCCCATCGGCTTCCCACATTTGTATTGACAGATACTCATATATCAACAACGAAGAGGCTGGCAAGGAGCATCGAATTGATGCACGACAATGAAAACCTATAAGACCGCAACAAAGCAGCGCGCAACCGAAATGCGGTGGTGCTGAGATGTCGGGCAATGTTTAACGGCAAACAAACGGCAAAACGAACTGCTACAATAACAACAATGCAGCGCAGTTCATAGGCATTCAAGGCGTATGCAATAGTTGAGCATCCTCTTCGGCTGTGGTCCTAATGTTAAGGTGTGATGCGATTATTTGTTCAATACTTTGCTTTCATTTCGTGCTGCTTTGTTTGCTTGCCCACGCTTTGTCAATGCTTTATCTAATCACTCCCATGTGCAGGGAGGTCTTCAGTCTGACCTACTAACCGGCCATCAATTTACAGCAAACTTTTTGAAAGTTCCACATAAATATTGGAAGGAAAAGAAAGTAAATGACAAATGCTCTTCACAACCATTTATTCAAGTTTCAAGTTGTTGATCTTGAGGTGAGATAAATTTCAACACCCATGCATCCATAAATCTACAGTTTTGATCGTTTCATCCCCTGTGTTAGAACTAGTCGAAAACTCGATTACTGAAACATTGAGTGAGGAACGTGGTCCGGCAGTGCTTAACAGTTCATAAACGCGCATTAAGCTTAATTTAAACCATTTAGCTAGTTGGAGAAATGCCACTGAGTAATAAATAATTCCCAGTATGAAAAATGGAGAGTCAAAGTGAAGAAGAATTCGGGCTGAATCGGAGAAAACTTTCATTAAGTTTCCATGGCCATTTTAGTTCTTGTCCAGCAAAGTTGCAAAGTTTCAATTCAAATTACGAACTCTATACGTACTTTATCAATTCTGTTTCGTAGATTAGATTGGAAAATTGGACTAATTAAGTAGTTTTCCTCCGTCAGATGCCTGGAATTTGGGGAAAGCACATTCCATAGTTGCGTTGTTGCCTGAATTAATTTCTCCAATGATTAGATTTGTTCGACTATAGAATGTCGTTTTAAGCTGCGGCAATTGCGTTAAAGGTCTTCCGATTAACTAATCGACGTCTGGGCGGCATGTACTCACACTTTTAGACATTTTTGATTGAGATATGCATACGTTTAGCCTCCTAAATTCCGCGTTAATTTAGTTGTTGGCCTGAAGCTTAGTCACTGTAAAAAGGCGCTTTAACTAATGGTGAAACGCTCGCATTTTTTCAATTAAGTTTCTACATTCCTGTAGCGGAGCGCATTTCTTTTGGAATCCCAGAGACCATCGCTGACGTGTCCATAATTAATTTTTTGAATGACATCTTCGAGGTCTTGGAATTCCTCTCCTCCACATCAATTTATAACATGTTCTCTTGAATTTATCTGTAAATGAACGAATTTGAATGAACCTGGCATTGGCTGGAGACTTGGAAACTAGGTCCTGACATAGAAAACACATGTGGTAACATTTCCAACTCACAACCAATTAGCTGACAGGATCTTCCTCTTGCACCAAGTGCTTTCATCCACTTTCTTCCTGCCAGCACTCTGTACGGAGATAAACTTACAATGGGTTTATCAGAGTGTCTTTTCACATTCTAAAATACTTAAAAATTAGATTGTAAAGTTGAAAAGCAACTGTATAGCAGGAAACGTGGGAAACGTGCCAATGGTAGCTTAAGTGAAGACGTTAATAAATGGTTAATTGTTGGAATTATATCCAATTGTACAAATGACCTTTTAACCCTCATTTATATGGTGAATTCGCTGCAAAACCTACGACAAATGCATTCTAAATTGGGTACAAATTGGGCTTTCTGATCTGTAATTAATCAGTTTCTTGTAACAAGCAGATGTTAATTTAATTTCAATAGATTACAATCTAGCAAATATCAGATGATGAATTAAATGGGCTATTTTTATGACAGTTTCTTTTCTAATTGCGGGAATTGTCATTGCCTCAAACAAAGACATCACGAATTTCATCCGCATCTTTATTAGACGTGTAATAAATCGTATTGAAACATTGTTAATAAATTATTCTCGTTGTCTGTTTAGCGCTAAGAAATTTAATCACATCTGGTTAAGCATAAACGTCCAATTTGTTTTTCAACGCAATTACCAGCCGTAATCTGGTATCTAAAAGTTTCTCGAGCCGTGAAAGTTTGAAACTTTTGAGAACAGTCAACAGTCAGGGATTGTAATTAAATCTCATCAAATGATTGATTAATGGAAATTCCGGCTAAATATCTAATTTCCAGTCTCAAATAATAAGTTATCAATTGGATTAAAAATAATAGTAACAAATTAATATGCGAATACCGATGCGATGAGAGGCAGATTCGAGTATTACCTGTTCTTAGCAGTTTGAAAATTGATCGCTACTTGTGAATATTTATCGATATCGATACGTGAATGCACATACAATGTGTTATCATGCAATGTAAAAACTCATCCATTCCGCAGGTCAGAAATAATGGAAACTGGACATTATAATAGATCACACAAGTTTCGTCGGTCACGATTAGAAACTTGTTGAATTTGACGCTTCCTTTAATGAAATACACGTCGTTTCTTAGATGCTAGTGGCAGCAGACAGTTGATACATACAGCGATGGAATTCGAGACCGTAACGTGCTGATGAGGAAGATGAAAGGCATCATCGTCTTTATCCTCCTCCGCCGTCTTATTTCAATTTGGTGTTTTATTAGTGCGCCATGTGCATACGCGTGTAATTTACGATATAATAAAACGTTTTCTTATACGCGCTCGTAAAGCGTTTGATATGCTTTGTCATTCCATGCTGAGGATATGTTTCAACTTCTTAAGAATGCTCCAATGTTATAGAAGACGCTTGATGCTGTTGCACACTAAAGTTATATGCAATATCTGGATACATTTTGCACAGAAATTTACTTCAAGCTGTTAATTAAAATTGCCGGCTAATCACAGTTACCATTAAATAACATATATATTTTCAATAATTGAGAAGATTGATCGTTATATTGAGCTTTAAACCTTTCGTTTCATCGTCAACCATTCTTTTCCCTTCTTCGCGCACGTCCTAAGAATGAAAATTTGCAAAAATCTGCATCTCGCATCCAGCATCCGCCATCTCGTTGCATCTTGGATGCGAACAAGTCAGCGTTTGCGAACCCAGTGAGCATGACATGACATCTTTTTGTGCACTCGAACCATTTGTCTCAATCAAGATCGCGTCCCCGTCTGGCTGACTTCTTCGTTGATCTTGCACGTGGAGCTCCTCATGTTCGGCGCGAATGTAGATTTCACAATGCAATCGCCCTACAAAGTGCTGGCCGTCTGCAGAGGACGACTTGCTGCCCACGACGCGCAAAACTGCGCTGAAGAACTGGCTGCAGAAGCAGCGGGAGATAAACTAATGATGCGATGTGATAGCAGAGATTGCCTATGATCTATCACTCGGCGTTCAATCAGTGTTCGCATATCAGCTTCGATGACGCACCAAATTGAAATTAATCACCCTCATCTGATTGGCGAACAAAATTTGCAGCAGCAATCAACGCACGTGGTATTTATAAGCACCTTATTCCCGAACAGAGAACGAGTCTTAATATTCTACGAATTTAAAGTCACATCGACCTATTCCAATTGCAACTTGAAGAGTGTTCGGAATACGTATTTCAAGTAGTCGCTCGGTAGCCGAGTGGTAACGCTGTTGGACGAGGAGGCGAGAGACTTGGGTTCAATCCCCCTACAGCGTTACCATTTTCTAACGAGTGGCCAGTAGAAATAGGACAGTACGACCCCTGAAATTGTCTTCTCCAACCTATCCTAGAAATACAATCCTCTCTAACCTTGCATCTAAACGGGAGTAAAAAAGGTTGTACCAGGTTTCTGCCAGAGGGATTATAACATCCTTAGCTATAGAATTCAAGGATTCTAGGAAGCCAGGAATGAAGAAATTGTGAAGACGGTGTCAAAGGTTCTGCCGCAATAATAATACATGTTAATGATGAATGAAGATGAAATTTCGTAGCAATATTAAATATCAATGTCGTGAAGATCATACTGACACGTGGACTTATTTGTTGGACGTTTTTTCCACTTCTTGCGCTCGCTTTTCCAACACTCGCGTATTTTGTATGCTAATGTAACTTAACACCCTTCAGCTATGGCAAGTTGTCTCTTTAACTTGGCACTGGCATCCACATGGCTAAGACGAGCCCGGACGACGCCGAAGAAGAAGATGACGCACGATATTCGTTATTATTCGTGCCGCTGATCTTGATGCGATCTTCGCATGATCGTCGCGCACGTCGTCGCAACGCATTGCGAAATATTCGCACGTCCGACGTGGTATATATATAAATATCGTCGAATCGCACCGGCCAGCTTTGTGCTGCAGGCATTAATTAATTGTTTAAGTCGCAGTTTAAAATTGCACCTCGTATAATTGCTTATTCTTCGCCGTTCGATTTATGGCTGCTGTTGCTTGCAGAACGAAGATCCAACTTCTGTTGCGGCTTGCAGCAAAAAGTGCATTCCCCCAGTAATTGTTTTTTCCTTCCAGCAAGGCGCATGCAATTTACTACTAGAAATACCTGATCAATCATTCACCATCAGCTTTGCTTTGAAGCGTCATGCGAGAAAGAAGAGCGTAGTGCTTCTGAGCAATTTCGTCAATAAATAATCGTATGTTTCGGAATCTAGACGCGATTCGATTCGATTCTAAAGTTAGATATGCTTCAATCAAGCCAACGCCTTTCTTTATGTCGTACCTGTTAAACGAAATACGTGGTGGAATACATCCTGCTGATTTCAATTGAGAACTGATGGCGAATGCTTGCAGAATTGGAAATTAACGCATTATTCATTAGAAACTCAAGAAACTGAACTAAACTACTATGACTGAGTCGTGATTACGAGCTGGTTTCATTTCCTGTTTATCAGCCAATCACCTTATTACGTCAATACGTCAATAATTACTTCGATAATAACAGCGATATTCCACGCTAAATCTATGTAAATTCATCCAACAATTCTTCGTGCATTTTCAAAAGCCATTAATGCGCTTGCGTAAGCTGTCAGCGATTTGAAATCATTTCCTAATCATCGCCACGCTCTCCTTCTAATTGCTGGTGATGTCTTCATACCGTTTTGAACGAATGCCACGAAACGTCTTCTACCTATTAAAATAATCGTAAAAATTTCGAATGGTTTAGCGATTAATGCTACGAGAAGCCAGCATCCATGTTGAAAGCAGAAGAGCTTAAATTGGTTACGCCACTTATTGTAGATTGATGTAGAAATCAACATTTTCAAATTATCACGAATTATGCAAGTGGAACAGTTACAGCTAAAACCGAAGATTGACTAGAATATTATTAAACAATTAGTCATATGAAATTCAAGGGAAAGTTAAGCATATGCAACCCTTTATAAGGTGATTGTCAATCTCAAATATTGTATATTAATTCAGTCTGTGTTTGTATGTTTCTTTTTTTTTATCCATTGGACCTGACGTCCTTGCGACATTCTTGCACTCAGTCTGTAATAGTTGGTCTCATTATTCGATGAGTATGACTGCGTGAAAGAGCTGCTAATTAATTCTGCTTATTATTTGCATCATTAATTCACATATTACCGCCATCTGCGGCACGAAATGGCAACGAATTTAAGTGCCCCACATCGTTGCGTATCTCAACGGCTGCAATAAATTAATGAAAATAAATTTGTGCTCATTGCATACAACGCAAGAGACTTGCTTATCATTTGAATGCAATTCGCATTTATCACAAATATATTCAGAGGCGGGGACCACAACGTCGAACTCTAGTTTAATTGAGTTGATTTCAACTTGTTTGCAAGTACAATTAGTGCAATACAATATATCAGACATCCAGTCTGGTGAGGCAGTCTACCAGATTTATTAATCAGCATTCATTCAGATGCAGCCAGATAATTAAAATTCGCTAATTCGATCTGTACATAACAGATAAATTTGAAACCGCCTTCAAATATTTCATCTTCACCTCAAAGTATCCAGTTTCTTTTATCCCTGGTTTATTGTTATCATTTCTCTTCCTAGCAAATCAGTTTTAATTTGAATACCATTTATAGCTACAAACGCTAATACTTTCCATCATATTAGGTAGATTGCTTAACAACTGAAAGATGTAAGTATAACTAGCAGTTAATTTCGATCTTATAAAACACCTAATAATTTCTCCTTGCCTGGGGATCGAACCTAGCACGTTGGTATGGTGCCTGTGAACGTTAGCACTACACCACATCTCCCATATTGGAAGTACGAATAATAATGGTACTAAGACTGCATGACAAGACTTGAAGTCAATAATTTCTGAAAATGCGAACAAATATTGTCGATTAGCTTGTTGAATAACTGAAACAAAATTGCGTCAACATTGTACAAGATGAATGTGACTTATTGTCAACATGTGAACAAACATGCAGACATTCCATCGTTAAACAGTAATTGTATGAGCGCAAATGTTATTTACTCTGCACCTCTGTTTGGCATGCGGGATGGTTGCTGGTACTGATCGCTTTTCCGAAGATGAGCCTCAGAATACGCGCAACATGCGTTTACTTTGCATACCGCTACCATAAATTAACATAACATTTAACACATCGCACTCGGACGCAGTTTGATAAATGACGCGCCATTTGCGCAATTTGTCGTCGCCCAAAATTGCGCCCGCAATATGTCCCAACATGACCATTCATTGCAAGAGTTGTCTAGGCCTAAATGTCTTGTTATTTGTATAATTTATATTCAGGTTTGGTTGAATGGAAACTTTTATCTTTAATATTATAAGAGGCAATTAAGTGCTAACTGATCGGACGTTAATTGCTCTCTGATATCGCAATGTAATCCCATTGGGAGTATTTTTTGCCATTTTATGGCAGTTGGCTTTCCATTAAGAAAGCGCACATTCGAATTGAGCTGGCATTCATTAAAATGTTGCTCGTTAATGGAGCTGATAATGCAATTGGCAAATTGCCGCATTATGCGCTTCTCTTTGGTAATTTGTAAACAAATTGTGTCGGGCAGGGCGTGGAATTCTTGCAGGCGCAGGCGGCCACCATAAATAATAAGTTTTGTCAGCCCGCTGAATGCAGATGTAAATGTACATTAATTTTATTGTCAACAGGTCGGCGAGTTCGCATAAAATACTTGACGCCCGGTGTTGTGTTTCTTTTCGCTCAGTGCGCATACGAAGAAGGCTTTTGCGGCGCGAATCCGCAAAAGAAGCAACAGCACCAACAGCGCCAACAGTTTTCCGCCAGCAATTCTTCATTGCCACCACCGCCATCGCTGAAGACGATGACCAAATGGTTTTTACATAAATGCTTCAGCTGGACGCGAGTTGAAAAACGCAGCCAGCTTTGGAAAAGAATGGCGTGGTCATCGCGGTCATCATTCGTGCAGAAATGCGGCGGATATGTTTCTAGTTGCATCTTCTTCTTCGTCGTCGCCTTCCCGCAATTATTCGCACGTTTCGCACATAAAAGCGTCATGAATTAATTGAGGATTTTTCAGCGGTGACGTTTGCAAGTGCGACCACCAGTCGAACCTAACTCTTCCTCTTCTTCTTCTTCTTCTGCGGCTTTCAGTGCGTTTGCTTGTTTGCTGGCATGCGCCACATGCTACGAGAATGAACGGACGGTGAACAACGCACTTCCGCAATTATTTCATAGTTTTCCGTGCGTTGCCAAGACGCGCCATTAGCCACAACTTTTGATTGCACTTTGCGTTCAATTACAGCGCGTCTCAGCTTGCTGACTGCGCAAACAAGGCGTTCACTTTGTCGACATGTCTTTGACGAGCATCGTAATTAGACAATCCAACTTCTGAAATACGGTATTTTCACCCTACCAAGCATTGCACATCAAAAAAGCAAATATCGTGGTCCAATGGTGCTCTTCATCTAATTAATCCACGCATGTCATTTTATAGCCGGCGGCTCTGATTTCTCGTCTTGCAGTCCGTTGTCCTCTCATGCTTTTGCTTATCACATCGCGAACTGCTAAGGAATGGCTTGACAAGGAGTTGCTTGTGAGGAGAAACTCTCTCGTTACAGCTAATCACGCAATTAATATGTAAGAAGGAGCAGAAACACTTGCAGCAAATCGAACTTGCTTTTGCATACTTGATATGTGGGAAAGCATCGATCATGTTATCAAGGAGGATTTATGCTAATGCTGACTTGCACTTTAATTAATTTTGCGATAACTGTTAATACTAGAAGAAGAAGATTACTACAGAGTAAGAGCAATTATTAGTCGCTCTATAATTGCAATTACTTTTAATGCCTTAAATATTTAATCTTCGCACTTCAACAAATTAAATCATCTCTTACCTCCTGTCAACTTGCCGTGTTTCTATTCTTTTAATTTCTTCTTTGAGAGCGACAGGGTTGTTAGACGAACAGGACGATTTCTCAAAGAATTAATATTTCCTTTTATTTAGAAGTTTAAAAACAAAATTGCGACAGAAAGCTTATGTGCGGAACATTCATTTTACAACGTTGATCAAGTAGTCGGTGTATTTAAGTGCTTTACGTCTTTAAAGTCCCGGTTTCTTTCAAGGAAGCTGGAGTAGGCAGGCAAAGCCTGATGTAGGCTGTTCGGGTCGAGTACGAGATCCCAGAGTGAATTTGCAGATTATTTATGTTCCTCCAGAGTGCATTTACGAGTTGGAGACTCGATCATTGTGTGCAACTTGTAATCTGCAGGCGAAATTAATAAAGGTAAACAGGCTTCGGAAGGGAAACGTTATTGATCGAATCGTTTGTTGCATTATTTAGTCATTGAAAACGGACCCACTTTTGCCTCGTGGTATCTATCAACCTGATGGTTAAACTGATTGCGTTTCGAGCACTGTCAAATCATAACTGCATGTGCAGTTTGAGCGTAATTGCAGTCAGCATTTGTACGTTTGTGACAGTCATCAAAGCAACAACGAGCAGTTCAACTGTAACCATCATTTACAACTTGCATTTGCTATAGTTTTGTGCTCTGTGATTCGGACTCGGACGTCCAATTTATCTAGGACTTGGGTTCAAACCCCAGCAAAGCGTTACCATTGTCTAATGAGTGATTTTCCGATTTCAGATCGAAATTTATCATAAAAACCATCAAAGTGGAATTGAGACACAAGTCGGGCTTCGATGTCACTTTCAACGAGGTTTCCGGTATTGCAAACAGATCCTACCTATGGCTGCCATACCAGGGCAAGTTCAGGAATACAAGGATGCAAATAAATTAAATTGTAGCCGGTTGGTTGGCAGCTAGTCAACAGCAAACTGATGAATAAACAAAACAACAAGAGTGGCTACGAAGTGAAAATGAATTTCAACCCTTTCCCTATGATCATTGTTTTAATTGCCTTTGGAAATTGCACGCTTTTTCATCGTCAATCGAAGTAGAGAAGAAGATAAAGTGCACAGCAAATTTAATTGCTTCTACTGACAACGTTTTCATTTACGTGTTCTATTTTTCCCTTGAGGCTAAAACGGAAATGCAAGGCAAGTTTGTGCATTGTTGCACATAGTTTATCTGCTCGCCGCATCCTGTTCATTAAAGACAGGTACGCAATTAGAAAAAACCGCGCTTGGTTCGCAATTAACCAAATTTCATATTGACCATGTTTGCAATTTCTTTGCCAAAATACGAAAATCCGTTCTTCATGTTCCTTCATCAAACAAGTTCTGGTGTGAGTGATCTGATTTGTTTTTACTTAAAATACTTATTAGACAATTAAAGATGGGTACATTTCAGATATCGGTGCATAAATATTAGATGGGAGCTACACATAAACTTTCCTTATTTGTGCCCGTTTCGAAATGTTTGTGCAAAGTGATTAAATTGACAAGGAAGGGAAGTTGTGAGCTCGCAGCGAGGTTGCAATTATTGGGAAATGTGATTTAATATGAAGCATTATATTGGCATTCGTATAATCCGTGCATTATCAGACTGATATTGAAGTTTCTGCTTTGCGCGCTCTTGCATTATGCACCAAGTTAAGCTTGCTGCCGCATTCAAAGGATGAATAAATTATCAATAAAACACCAAATAGAAAATCATTGGCGACGTACAGCTCGTCGATAATTGCAGCTTTCCAGTCGGGCAATAAGGCACAGCACGCGGTTTTATGAGATTAATTAACAACGATCGTAGCTACAAAACAGAAGGCTAACCATATGTCTCTCAGCTACTCATTACCGTTGTTGGGGGAGTAGGAACGAAGAGAAGACACTTATGTCCATTCGTCATTGTTTCGTCATATAATTGAGTTCATTTTAGAATTGTATGTGAAGCACAATTATTTTTAATTTCAGGAACTATCCCGGAGCGTTCACACTCGTTGAAAGTCCAATTCCAATGGCCAAATTTAATAAGCGCAATTACAATTTGACACGCTGTTGATAACATCGCCTGCTGCAGCAAAAGTAATCACAGGCACAGTACGCGCTCGAATAATTTTATTTCAGGCGCTGCTGCGGCCCCAGGGAAACATAATAAGGCCGAAGACGTGTTACAATTATCGCCAGCACATCAATTACAATAGCGGCAGCACACGCAGCGAGCCTAAACGTGAAGAAATTTGTTACAACTTTAGCATTGAGTTAACCGTGACTAAATTAGCAGATGATCTCGTTTCGAAATTCGATACCGCGCGCCAAAAAATGGCGGCGCGGCTGGCGGCTGTCAAAACGACGAGAAACGGCATCCATTTGCAACGCAGCCATGTTTGTCCAGCGCGACGCGAAATCGAAGACGAAATATTGTGTTTCCAATCGAACCCGACGATAATTTTCAGTTTTACAAACGCGCTCGACGCACACCTAAATTTCGCATTTTACTGGACACCTCCGGCTGGCCGTTGTTGCAGCTCATCTTACAACGAGTTTCAAGAAGTTAACGCTGCATTAAGCACTTGCCAGCCGGCCCAATGCGCTGGGTGCTAATGTGTTTATTTGTTTTCTTTTCGGGTAACGCGATAAGACGTTGTCGCCGATCAGCGAAAAGCAGCCTGCTTCTTCCTCATATGGAATGAGTGATAATTGTGCGCGAACGATTAGTTCAGGACGAAGGAGTGAGGAGTGCGGCCATTATCAGTGTCCACTTGTTGCATGCACGCAGATTTTTCTCTCGTGCGGACATAGTTTATGCGCAAAATGCATGCTGTAGACATCATGTAGGCTTGAGCGTGCAGCCGTCTGCAATGTACGACGATGTAATGTAATCCGAGTGTCTTGTCTTCAGTTATTTACAGTCCGGTTGCTCGCTTGTTTTTGCCCAAACGGCATGCGATTTGTCTGAAACAATATTCGCCGGCGGTTAATTTTCGCAGCCGCGAGTTGACAGTAAACGACGAGCAGCAGAAAGGATTGGAAACTTACTGCTTTTCCGCGATAAAAATTGATGGACAAGGGGCTAAATGCCTCGCGAATGCGAATGCAGTTGCTAAATTAATGTGGAGCCGAGCCGCTCATTTCTGCGATCCTTCGTGTTCTAGCTCTCTGCAGCGCTTTACGAGCGAGCTTTTACGATCATTTATAACAGTATTTAGGCGTTTTCGGGGCGACCAGCCGACTCTTTGCGCATGGAATAGTTGTGCAATAAATGCGATTACTGACATTACCCGCGGCCCGAATTTTGCCGAACAATTACGACCCCCTCCAGTGCCCCCACAACATGGAAGCTGCTGTGTAATTAGACGCGAATTACCAATATGGCTGAAGCCAGAAACATATCAAGCAGGATGTCATCGTATTAGCTGCAATTAGCCATCATAAAAAGCAGGTAATCGCTGTTTGAACGTTGCCAGTGCGTCTCTATTTGCAGTCGCGCTTCGTTATCTGCTTCCGCTTCTGTCAATATTGATTCTGCATGTCGCAAATGCATTTCCCCAACGGGACGCAATGAATGCCGAAGCCACACCGAGTTTGGATTTGCGGCTTGCCATCGCAATTCGCGGCCCATTGTTTATTGCCAATTGTGCGGATGCGCAGGGATGAATCTGATGCAGATCGCCGGCGGTCAAAGCGTGAATGCCAAACGAGCAATTTCGATTAATTACCTCATTTTCTGGCTTCAACGACGACGGTTTGTCCTCCTATTTGCGCACTTACAACCCACCCGATCGGTCTAAATGGACAATACATCGACATCGATGCCAATGATCATATAGAGGCTCAAATGAATATTTTCTGTCCACCGGAAGTGCGCAAATTTCATTGCGGTTAATTGAAGCAATGCGTCACTCTTGCATGCAATCGGTAATTGTAAATTCAGCCTTTTTTGTGCTTATTTAACGCTCACTCTGGCAAAGCTTCCGGCCGCATGATTATCACTTACAATCTGCGATTTGAATTCAATTGGACGCATAAAGCCGTTGGAATTGCTGGACGGTGAAAAATGTGTTATTTTATGACGGCACTTCCGAGGTGTTGCGTTGAAAAAGCGCCGAAAACGGGAAACAAATTGCCTGCGATTAATATCAGCGAGTTGCATTTTAATTTCCTCAAGGGAGACGATTACGCCATCTCGAAGAAATAATTTCGCATCGCTGCGTGGGTTGCGCCTTCAACTTATTGTTTTTTTCCTTGCGTTTTCGCATCCTTCGTCGAACAATCTTGGCTGCCTGATGATTGTGTGGGTGCATTAGGGTTGCAGCGAATTGGACAGCAGGGCAATATATTTCTTGGGCCTTAAGCTTTACTTACTCACGCGATCGGATTAATATCGAAGTTTGCAGCAAATACATTTGTTCCAATATGGACGATGAAATTAAACTCATTGTCGCGTAGGTGGTGATCATTTAATTACGTAACATGTCGATTAATCATCCGCTAATGATATGGCACATCTGCAAGCGCCGTGTGTGGTGTGACAAACGTGTTGATGTGCCCAGAATAACTCTGCTATCATTATCAATCTTGGCCCAGAATCGCACTGCGAAATTGCGCTTTAATTAATAACTGTTCGCTCACTGTAGATCATTACGAAAACAAAACACCTGATTAATTAACTTTCAGCGAAGCGACGCTTTTGTCGCCAGCAAGGATGACAGTCGAGAGGAAATTGCTCGATGCTGCTGATAGCGACGAGATTAGTTAAGCTGAGTTAAGATTGCATTCGAGGCGCTGGCAGTGTCAACGATACTCTCGATCTTCGTCTCGTTCTCGCATTTTCAGTCTGTAGAATTCATCCGATTGGAAATGAAGACAAATCTCGTCATAATTGAACTGAAATCGATGAATTCAGCGCAGACGCTTTCTCCGCATTCTTCGAATTCGCTTTTCGCCGACGTGTCTCGAATCCACACGTTCCACGTTGCTCCGGTGCTGCGTGTCTTTGATCTTGAATAACGCAAGACGAGGCAGGCCGTTAGACATGCAAGTTCGTAAACATGCCGCATTATTACAACGCCAGCTATCCAGTGTTATTGCATTCGTTAGCATTCTCGCCAACTCTAGGCGCTGTAATTGAATCTTAAAAACATGCTTAGCTACTGATATTGTGCGACGTCGATTACTAATTAGCTAACTAGCAGAGATGAAGCAATCTACAGGAATCAGGTTACGACTGTTCGCAGAAATTCCAAGTCACAGAAATCGAATAAATTCAAATACATTGGAAGTTAAATCATAAGAAACAGGTTTGAGTACGGACTGGCAGTGTTACATATAAGGCTCAAAACACTGCAATGAACCAAGCCGCTCGGTGGTCTAGTGGTTGAATGTTTAATTGCGATACAACAAGTCATGGGTTCAATCCCTAGCAAATCGCTGTAATTTTAAAGCATTCTACGATCAGACTACTGAGCGGTCAGTTGAATTAGGTCAGTTTAGCGTGTAAAATGGCTTTAGGGTCTTCCAGGAAAGATTTAGAAGAAAAAATAGTAGATGGAATAATTGAATTGGGATACAACCCTGGAATTGTTGGGTTCAGAGGAGGTCTGAGAAACTGATGTAAGCACAGCCAGAAAAAGCATGCCAGATGGCCACGACGATGGCAAGGAATGCTGTGGTTTTCAGTGCCATCAGCATGTTTGAAAGAAATTTCGCGCGGCAATCTCGTGACAGCGAGCATCCTTTAAAGCCTCGTTGAACACCGTGAAACATTTGTTAGTGTGTAACAAGAGAGATACTGCAGGCCGTATGTGTATATTTAGGGTTTGTCGTCGCCGGAGTCGTGAAGAAGGAGAAGACGGATGCAAATTGAGAAATGTCAATTTGTTGAGCGCTCCGCGTCTAATTCGGAGCACGTTCTCACACGCAGCTGCAGTAACCGGCAGACAGATGAGTTTCCAGCAATTTGTCACACCGTTCGTTTTTATCCACTGGCCATTGATGCTTTGCCGCTACTACAGCGATCATTAAATCCGTTCACTATCATCAGTCACCACGTTTCCCGTTGCGATTCCCTAATACCCGCATCCTTCAAATCCTCACCTCCTAAATCCCTCATATTTTGTATATGGTTCAGTTTCTTCCAATTTCTAGCCTACCAATCAGAAATTAATTGTGGTCACTTAGGAAGCGAGCTGAGATTTAATTACGAAGCCTGTGTTTGTCGTGCCTGAGTAAGCCATGCACAGTTGGACGGAAACAGCTTGTCTGAGGTATGAAACGGGTTTCAAAAGAGATCTTTGATTTGTATTATCCTTGTTGGAGCACAAGCGACTAGTGCATCCGCTCCCTCTAATGCGCTGTGCCGCCATCCGGCATCTATCTCCTTCTTAGCGCTAGATGAAGAAGAAGGTTACAGACTGCCCGTTCTGCTTTCAGCTCGCCGGTGTAATCAGTTGTTCGGACCTGAGCTACTCCTTGCTCATGAGCTGTTAACATAACAGTTCTTGTTCGCTTTCTTTGGTGTTGTTCTCCTTGAGCGTTGCTCTTCAGTCACTTTCCGGAAAACGTATCCATTCTCTGCTTATCCATCTGCTTTATAAAGCATATGCAATCACAAGCAGGCGTTCGATTTGAATTACAGCAAGCTGGCTTAAGATTTATCCGTTTATCGCGCTACAGCTAGCATTATGCAATTCACTTATCAACTCTCAGTTAACATCGCTTTGTTGCATAACCCGGCAACGCGCTCAAATTAGTTACAATCAATCTGTACGCATTAATTAGAGTCGTTGCGGTTAATAGATCAATGGAAACATGAGTTACAAATGACATCAAGTTGTGGCACATTTCTTGTGGTTTGTCGGCAGACCTCGGATGATAATGAAAGGTCTCTTAGTGCAAATGTGTTAGTTCATCTAACTGGCTGCAATGCGGCGATAAGAAGCGGCAAAAACGCATAAATTACGCTGATAAGGAATTATTGCGCCCGGTCGGGCGGTTTATCAATGACGGGTATTTATGTGTATGTTAGATTGTTGTAAGGCAGCCAAGAGGACAAATTTATGATGACTTCGGGCTGCAGCCCACTTTTCCTCATGCGCCCCAATCTGCCAAGCTGCGCATAGAACTATATTAGGACAATAATAATTCGACCTAATGATAACCAATGAACAGATCAGGTGAAACGGAGCGGAACAAAAAGAAATTGTGTTTTCTCCATAAGAATATTTGCCCTTGATAATTGTAACTGAAGACTATTAAGCATTAAAATTGCTAACAATTTAGTTGAATTCCGACGATAATATTGATAAAAACAAATGAAGAGGACGCAAAAAACAACATTTTATTAGCGTTCCCACTCGGAGAGAATGAAGATCTTAAGAAGTTGGCCTTCAATGGACGAATGCAGTGAGGCAAAAAGGGTCTTTATTTCAAAATGCATTCAAACCGTAACGAGTCCAGCTAATGAGGCCAAGTAACTCTTTCGATGAAAGCAGAGATTTCCAGCAATAAATCCCTGAGTGGTCGCTTATTTCCAGGCCTATATTCATCATGAGCCGTGCTGAAAGTTTAGAGTCGACAATATCAATTATCTGGCATTCGGAGCATGTTAGCGCTACCGCCCACCGCCATTAGAACACTATCATTCTAGTTTTAATAACGCGGCTTATTTGTAACGCGCTCATCTGCACGCACGAACTAATTATTCGCGATATCGATCGCTGCAGCCGCCATCGCCGCTGGTGTCTGCAGGTGAACCCTACTTGTCGTAAGTGTCATCCTGATTAACGCAGGTGATGTTCATATTGATGGCCTTTGTTGGTATTCGCAAGAGAATTGCGCTTCCATCATTATATACAAAATTATAAGATCTATTCTCCAACCGGTCCATAGCCTAATACTTAAGTGTTCAGTTGCGATACCAAAAGTGTTGGGTTCAAATCCCAGAAAAACCCTGCAATTTAAATTCTTATATAGGGTCTACGAACTCACAAATGTTTAAATATATCTATAACTCAAAAACACAACTGTAGAGTTGACTGGGAAGATTTGTCATTGGCTGTGGACCACAGATTCTATATCGGAACCCCAGGGTGAAAGGTGAACATTTGCCTGACCGCTGCGACCGCCGCTACCACCGCCATCCATGCGAAAATCAATACTTTGCTTGGAACGCCCGCATGGATTAATATAAAGCTACCCTGTTCGACGTGGGTGCAGCAAGCGCTGGGAAAGTCTGGCATCCAATTAGTGCTATATTAGTACTGCTTTTTACTAGCAGGTACGCTGGCAAATCCTGGAAAATCAAGGCCACAAAATTTATGCTCCGGCCCTTGCTGGACCGTGAAAATGTCATTCGATGCGCTTAAATATTCACTCAAAAGTCCGCCGTGAAAGTTCTGAGATACTCCTACACTAATGGTTTTACTTCGTTCTCAACTAGGCTCTTTTGTTTTGCTCATTTATAAGCAGATACGAAGAGTATGTGGATATAGTTAGTTCCAAGTTATGTGTGTTATTCAGAAATAGGAAGAAATATGTTTGTTTTAGAAAATGGAGGAAACCTGAATTGCTGAAAATAAATGGATTATAAATATAATAATGATATTGTTAAACGACGCAATTATGGCTGTAACAGAATGTTCTTCGGTATGCGTGTGCGATGAGGAAGCAAAGCTAAGCTTCCCAGCCATGCTCACGAATCCCTTTTGGCACTTCAAAGGATAATTCCCTGAATTTATGGCACTTTACTTTTGGCGTCAAAGCCTTTCGGAGGGTAGTTAAAACTTGTGTAATTGGTTGCACTGTTTCGGAAACAGATTGGAGGCTATATTATGGGGAAGCGCCCCCAAGCAGTGCCCTTCTGTGCCGTCCGCCGTCTCCGAAAGGGGGGTTTCGGGCAATCACGAAGCTCAGAATCTAGGAATTTCGTCAATAATTGCATGAAATATTCGACTTTTTGCGTAATTAGCAGTTTCCCTGGAAAAACTAAGAGGCTTAAAGTCCACACTCTGCGCCTCTTCGAGATGGGGACTTAGTAGCTGTGTGCAAAAACTTTTCCTTCCTTCGCCGCCAGCAGAAGAGTGCAACTACTCGTATTTTATTTCCGCGTGGAGCATAAAACCGTTTAAAGATGCGCGGACTTATCTTCTCAAGTGAGAAAGTGACAATAAGGTTTCTAGTTGCCAGCGAATTCGGATCGTTAACTACCCCTAGTGCAGCTCACCGCAGGCAAACATCTCACTAACAATGATGCAGAAGGAGAACAGGGCCGCCATTTTGCAATAATACAGTTTCGATTTTTGTCGAATTTCTGCATCGAACCTCATCATAGTTCCAAATATTTGTAGCAGCAAAATCCCGTGCACTTTTTGAATATTGATTTACTTATTGCAAAAGCCTGGGAGCATTAATATGGTTCAATAAATTGCTTTGAAGTACAGCTGAAGTCTACGTCACATAAAAGTTGATGTCGAACGGAATTTCGTGAAAGGCATGTTAAGGGTAATGTGAAATAACTAAAGCAGAAATTTGCCCTTAACGTCCTTACCTGAGCATTCTGAGCGCTCATCGTTCCTTTTGCTCTTCTCCCTGCTTTGTTCTTTGTGCCTACTCGAGCAGATTATTTCATGGCCAGAATTGGCACATCGACCTCTGAACTGTGTGAAACTATTACCCAGGAATATCGGCTCGGTAGCCGAGTGGTCAAGGTACAGATTTGCGATACCGAAAATGTTGGGTTCAATCCCCGGGTCTGCAACTTTATATAATCCCGTAAAAACACGAAAAGGCTACCAGCAACCAGTGGAAAGAGGTCAGTACGGCTTTCAGACGACGTGGTTCCACGAACATGTCATATCCCTAGATCTTCTGCAGCAATATGGCCTACTGAAACATATCAAACAGGAAGTCTAGACTGCTAAAGGCAGCCGAAGATAAAGGCGAATGCTGTTGAGGTCTTGAACATGAAATCTTATGATCTTACTGGGCATGCAGTGCCAAGGTGGAGGTCGGCATCACCGTCGTTCCACATCAGCAAACCTCTTCGCCACAGAGTGCACGACTTCTTGAACGCGCAAGTTGGCTCGTTATTGAAACGTATTGGTTTCGTAATGATTTGTTGTGTGTGTGGCGCACTTGTGCGCATTCGATTGAATTAAATGCAATTTACGAGGGCGTTTAATAATTTCGAGGCGCGTACGTTTGTGTATCGATAACGGTGCATGCCCTGATACCATCTCCGCCTGCCTCCGCAATCTATAATTAGGTTTCTATTTATAAGAAAGATTATAATCCATCGCCAGCAACGCACGTCCTTCTGATTGATTTCGGCCATCGATCTTCACACCCAAATCCACACCGTTTCCCATTATTCCCCTACACAAACATCGCGAATTAGTCCTTGGGTATTTCAGAATGCCCTTCGCGTCACCGAAAAATGCGTACACCCAGAAGGAATTCAGGATCTCCTAATATGAAACGATAACCTTTTGATTCTAAGGAATAATTATGAGTTCTGAGGTATTCCTTGTATGTCAAACCTCGCAAACCTCGACAGACACTAGACAAGGAGCCAGGGGAAGTCTAGAAGAATGCTATAGAACCGATATATGCAAACAATTACATAACAGTAACATCTATGATCGATAATCCCAAGTCCCTCCAACTTCTACACCGACTTTCCTCAAGTGTTTTCTCATCGCGATAAACACTGGGAGCACTTTGCGGAAATTCCCCGTGGAAAAATCCGCGGAGAGGAAATTCGCATATTGTATGGCGGTGAAGTGGTTCGCATCTCATTTATGTTGTGGCATAGGAAGGAATATATTGATGCGGACGCTGGCGGCAGGGAAAAAGGAAAAGAGTTGCAAGTATGACGCGCAGGGCTTGCACGCCAAACAGCATTCTTTTGCGAACTATTTTGCATACGCGCATGTTAATAAATACATTCGCATTGTTTATACGCGACGTGCATGCATGCCACCCTTTTTGCTCCACTTTGCAGTTGTCCACGACTTGCCTTCTTTCGCTGCCTGGATGATATCAGCCGGAGCTGACGTCGTTCTCGTTTGCATTGTGTGTTTATGCTTAATTCGTTGCACGATATGTAAATACGGCAAGATGTGTTCAAAGTACGTACACAAAACATTGTTTAAACGTAAAATATGTACACGCCATCAAAACAATGCGCGCGGAATTTATTCCTAGCGAAATATGTACGCTTATAACTGCAAACAAATTATGCATAATGAACGTCATCGTCTCTCGTGCGAATCCAGTTGCCAGCATTTTTTTGCACTTTACGATTCCTCGACGATATTGCGGCAGCCACTTTCGACCGCAAGCCATATATATTCCGGCTACGTATTCATATCGCTAAGGTTTATGTCCGGCTCGCTGAAGTAATGCGCCGCCTATTAGAAAATGCCGGCAAAGTTTAAGGAATTAAAATTAATAAGATCGTAAATAATTAACGCGTGCCTGTGTTCCATTAAGCGCGAATATGTTGCGACTTACGCAACTTGTGTATTCTGCAGAGTGCAGATTTAGGCATTTATCGAGTTCTTGAACTCAAAGTTTTGTAAACTCAGCGTTTGCCGCATTTTATTTATGAGTTTGCTGCAAAATAAGTCCTCTTCGCCTTCACCCACCGTCATTCAACATGTAATTAGTCGCAATAGATTACAGCAGCTGACAACTTTTAAGTATTACCCACTCAATTTGCGCATGCTTCTAAAGTAAGTTAGCATTCCGCCATTTAGGCACAAAGGAGGAAAACTATTGTATTCATTTCATTATAAATTTGATTCATTTTTGAGTTCTATTGTGTTTCGTAAATAGAAATAATTTCAATTCAGTACTAATATGCCTCTCCACAACGAACTTCGTTGGTGAGAGAAGTGGTAGTGCTAACGTAGTGAGGCGCTATACCAATGCACTGGGTTCGATTCCCAGCCAAGACAAAATTCTTCTGTGTCTTAGAAGATCGAAATTCTCCCTGGTAGACTTATACTAACATCCTTGATTATCGTTGTCAAAATCTTCCGACTATATAATAGACTAGCTATCCAGAACCCAAAGATATCTTGTAAGGTGAAGGAATGAGCCATTGGCATATATAAAAGGAGAAAGATGGAGGAATAATTGATGCATCTGGTTAATCCTCAGTCAATTTGGCGATATTCGAATGATTGAGAACAACTAGAGGCCATTAAATGTTCCATTATACTACTTTACGCTCCAACTGTTATTATTACCCAATGTTGCATTTATAAATACTCTGGCGTAAAATCAAAAAGTCATTATTGCAAGAGCTGCCGTTGAAAATTCTATTTAGCTAGTCAACTGTGCAGAAACTGCAATATGGACCAAATTAAGCGTAATTTACGACGTGCGCTTTGTCGAGATTCTAATGCCTAATAATAAAATTTTTTACTTCTCCGTCCAGATCTCTAAATTTTTGTTAATTATACTATATTTACACTTTCTGCCTTCTGCCTACGAATATCAAAGCCATAAAAATTATAGCTCTGCCATAACTTTTGCAATAATAATCATATAAATTTCCGAGGAATTAACCCCAAACTAAAAAGAGGACGAAGACGACGGCCTAACAAGTAGAAGAGTAGCCTTATTAATAATCTTAGAAATACTTGTGGAAATGTTTATATTAACATTTCTTAATGAAAAGTTGCATCCTTAAATATTGACATTTATTTGCTCGTATTTTAAGTATTTATTTTCAATTACTTGCCAATTACAAGTTTCCGTTTGTAAGCAGCATATTTTAAGATATTTCTTCGCATGATTATGATTGCAAATTAATGAAAGCACATTCCGTAATTGATTTAATTTGCATCGCTTTAATGCTCCACAATTTCATGTGCTATTTCATATTCTAGTCAGTACTCAATTGAATCCATTCCCCTGTGGCTAACGGCTATCCCATATCGATTTGAGTCTTATCACAATGTTAGTTAACGTCCAACCCCTTTCACTATAGGGAACATAGTGAATTGTTGCACTAAACCATAGAAATACAGTCGTGGTGAGCTTCGTAATCTGTTTGGCAATAATAATGAATATTAATATAAAACTAGGTTTAGAAATTGAAGAGCTGCCGACACAACAAGCATGAGAAATGTACCAGCGAGGACGAGTCGGGTTAATGAATGCAAATTCATTCATTTCATTCATTTTACTGGTACACACTACCAGCTCATGGAGTATACAAATTCATAAGATTAACGCGCTATCAGGCTTTATTTAGACTTATGCTGGGTGCCCATCGTTCGTCCTGACTGGCTCGTCCTACTGCTAATGTCGCATGATAGCACAGCCAGGACAATGGAATGATATATTATGGATGCAATAATTATTTAAGTGCTATAGTCTAAATTGTTCGTTTTCTGGGAGCGTTCGTGATGACATTTATGCATGTTTATGATGTCATTTTGATGATATAATATCAAACTAGTCCTTTTCCTTTATGTTTATGCGTTTTCCAAATTTGTTTGCTTTTATGGATTATGCTCGAGAATATTTT
>JAOEHK010024231.1:0-13319 GCA_025447835.1 Labidoglobus nevermanni | reverse complement strand
CAAACTAGTCCTTTTCCTTTATGTTTATGCGTTTTCCAAATTTGTTTGCTTTTATGGATTATGCTCGAGAATATTTTGAATAATTTGATTAGAAGACAGAATACAGATGAATAATTATCAAGCGTTTCTAGGACGTGATTTCTTAAATAAAAATTTACCACATTTTATAAATTTTTAGAAGCTTTAGATAACCATGAAAATTTGCTGGTTGGAGTCCTCATTAATAGCAGAAAAGCTACGAAAACATCGTTATTGTTTTAAAAGGATTTTATGAATGTCGTTCATTTATTTATATTCTTGTCGCTTCTGCTTTATATCGCATTGTTGATTTATGGAAGACCCTTGTCTTTAGATTACTGGATCATATATCCTAAGATTAGAACATGAAGAAGGTTGTTTGCTATAACCACGGTGGTCTATTGGATGCTTGGGGTGACTACTGAAGAAGTGGATGCTTTTTGTCTGGGCAGCAATTTATAACAAGAGCAGGGAACCTCCCAATAATATTCATTATTAACGAGGTTCTATCGTTCACTCAGTTCAAATGGCTAAAGCCCAAAATTAGTGGTCAATTGTTGATTATATTGACTAAGGTCATAGACAATTTTGTTCTGATATGGCTTACTATTAATGAATCTCAAATTGCAAAGTTGATTCTTCTAATAAGGCAATTTCTCACTTTCAAGAAGTACCTAACTGTTATGTATTATAGGCAGTAAAGCCTAGAATAATGAATTATGGTATTCGTAGGAATTCTTCACACAAATTAGTAATATCCGCGACGCAATCGAACGAATAAAAGCACAGTAAACTGAAGTCAAAGTGCATTTTCGCATCGCTGGGAAATCGTCGAATTATTATACGTTCGCGATAAAAGCCAATGGATTTGCATAAATAGTTGACACAACCAGTTTCTTCGCTCAAAACTATTCTATTCTTCTCGATTCGCGCACTCAAGTCCCTTCTTGCAGCCTCACCACGCGACAGCTTGACGTGCTGTGTCTTCCTGCATCTCCAATTCTTATTTGTATGCAAAGGTTTCACCTCAGCCACAATCTGCCTGCTAGTTACTTGCTGTATCTGCTAAATAGCCGCCAATCTCTTGGACTTTGAATGACCACTGACTTATACCTACAATCATAACTGGCGGAATCCTCATAAGCTGTGAACGCCGGATTGTCCATAAACTGATTATGCAAAGAGTCTCTTCTATTCTTCAATATGAAACGAAGTAACTGGCATCTACATATTCATAGACGTTCAATCTGTGTCACGTATTAAAAGTGAATTTAAAAAAAGATTGATATGCAAAAAAGGCTTTAAACTGCCCGAATAAAAATACATTGCATTAAATAATTGCTGGCTGAAATGCATCTTAATGATACAGGTTCCCGTAACATCTTCATGCGGCAGTTCCCACCATCATCCGACCATCAATGAAGAGAATTTATTTAGCATTCCTTTATTTGTTGGTGTTTCGGAATTCTGCATTTTCAGTTAAACATGTGGGTAGAATAGGCAATATAAATTTCAGGTACTTTAGCACACTCTTCCCTTCAGGTGCAGATGTAATTGAAGATCCGAATAGGCTGTATACTTGCGCATCATGTAATTGTGCAGATTCGCGTCATCATTTGCGCACATCTCGCGGAAACTTGCATAAACTCATCGAGTTTATAGCAGTTAATGCTCTATTTTCATCTTTATGCCGTTTTTATCACTGCCATTGCTAGAACTTGTTTTCCAAGTTCCTTGTGAAATGTTAATCTTGACGACAACTTTCTTTTTTGCAATAACACCTTATTTCATTTATTTGTCATCACAGCCTTCCAGCTCACATTGCGGGTTCAGCTGCACTCAGCACACGATGATCCCGTATCCAATAAAAGCAGAAATCTTACGAGCATCGCTAATGCATAGGTATGTATGGATGAGGAAGCTTCTTCGGCCATCGACTTTCAGTTCTTTTGGCTTCGCCTTTCACTACAATGCGATTTCCTGTCGTAAAATGCGCTTAGCCGCCAAGACCTTTCCTTGTTGCCTGCTAGCCCACCTTTGGCTGCACAAATTCCGTCTAAGGCCACTTCACCGGCACAAAATACCAAACACACGTTTTTTACAGCCTCCCAGTCACATCTCAATCAATGCGGGCACGATGCTCTTTATCAAGATTGATTTCCTTTGATTTTGCCAGCGCTCCTAAAAGGCGAAAGACAAACATTGCGACAGTAATCTTGCACCGACTCTAGTTTCCAATTTGAGCCCTTTGGGTCGAGAAAGATCGCATTCTATTTCTACCTGTCCTCATGTAGTTCGGAAACTTTAAATTAAGTTTCAATTAGGGCCTTTTCTTAATCATTAGACTTCGTTCTCTGCCCCACACATACTGGATCACGGCTTGCTTCTTTCTTCCGACCATTCTATGCCCTATCACATGGGATAAATGATTAGCCTACGTCTGCGTGTTCGAGTTCAAGAAGAGTGCACAATACAAATAGAAAGCCCCCTCGCTGTGCCCCACTTGAGATGCAGTCGTTAGCCATGAAGAAGAACTTGTGCATTTGATCTATTCGAATTCGGCCCGTCCATTATGCTCCAGCTATAGATCGTGGTGGAGACTTGAGATATTTTTCAATGTTCTTTCGACCATCTGTTGTTTTCTTCATTCAATCGGCCCCGCGTTTGATCTGGATATCTGTAGGCAATTAGTCACCCGGAAATTTCAATAATGCCCTCATATCCGGTATATCGTTTCGTGAGAGACTCAAATATGCAAAAAAATGCAGAGAAAGCGCCCGACTCTAGGGTAACATGGACGGTGGGTCGCCGCAGATATAAATCCTGTCTGGGTGGCGAGAAAAATAGATGATGTGCACCTAGGACCGCCAGGAACAGGGTGCCCACAGCACACTCCATTCAGGGCGTCGTAATCGCAATCGGTTAGTCCACAATTCGTCCTTTTTCGTGTCCGCAGCAGCCGCATGACCATGCTAAGCTAAGCCCCTTCTTCTCGCCTGCGAATTATTTATGGCTGCAAATTTATTATTAGCAATTTGCGCTAACGCGAGCGCAAATTCAACGCTGCTGTCGCTATTGGGAGATGCACCAGTTTTCCTTATTTCTCGGCTCCAATCATGCTTTCATCAAAAATGGAAAGCAGGCTACTTTATTACCCTGAATACAATTGCATCAGGTTTCATCAGCTTTCCCTCTTACCTTATCTGCGTTTGCTGCTATTTTCACGTCTACAAGAGAATTCAGAAGGACTGTCGACTTAGGATTGTTTAATATTAAATATATGTGGACACTAGATGAGATCATTAAGAAAATTAGTAGGATTAGATCGATATAAGGTAGAGAGTAATTAAATTGAGAATGATTACATTGAGACTACAACCAGTGTTGTGCCAGCACTACAAATCTATCCACGACACGGAGGATTTATTTGATACGATTCTTCTTTCTGTAAGAATAAATATGTACGTGATCTTAGTCCATATGGAGAGGGGAATACAATCTTGTTAACAGCAAAACTATCCGAGTTTGGGGACAATTGACAGTTGCTTAAATTGATCCAGTAAATCAATGGCCTTCTTAAAGAAACGTGCAGCACTAAGAAGGAGAAGCCAAAGGTCAATAAATGTTAGCAATCGGAAGTGATGGGAGTATCGACATATTCATGATGTAATTTCCGAATAATCCCCAATCATTGAGGAAACCAAGTAACAATGATGTTCCAATTCCTCTGATATGTAAGCATTCTTAAGGGCTTTCTTGGACACGTCCCAGAGTGGTGTCCTACAGTCACTTGCCACTTGGCCATTAGAAAGGGTCGATTGTCTGTCCAGACACTTGTCGGTGTCGCCGACGCCCGGCCTGACTTCCAGGCAGTGCTATTTGTCATAGTGGTGGATGGTGTTCCACCGGCAACCCTTCGGCGATCTGAATTTACACCGCAATTCTACGCGTTTCTCGTCCGAGCCCAATTTCATAGACATGTCCAAGCAGGGGCATCGCGTCGTAAAATAAATTTAGAAAGCAGATGGAATGCCATACGTGTCGTTTCTGTTGAACAGACGACTTTTCCGGAAGCATGGAAAACCGCGAAAAAGACGCCTCGAATTATTTCTGATTCATTCTGACGTGCTCCTGAGGTTTCTTTCATCCCGAACGCATGCGATGGCAAACCGCAACAGTACCCATCTTGATTTCATTCCGAAATAGCACGACTTCCGGCGCTTCAGATGCTTCTAACCGGACATATCTAACACATACCAAGTGCATATCAAATTGAATATTTAACGATACGACGGTTTTATTTCTATCGTCGGCGAACTTGAAATTGCAGACGGCGCCGAGGAAATCAATGTTTCCTACATTTCCGGTAGGAGCTAGATATTCGCGTGATACACCAGTCGGGAAAGCCGCTGGCTGACCTCTTACATCATGTGCCACAATCGGCTAGGTGCATTGATCGCTGGAAATTAATATTCATTCGCTTAATTATAAGCAGTCGATTATGCATGGCGAACATTAATTACAATTCCAGCGCAACCAGGCCAAGCACATGTACATCCCTTAACTTCCCATGTTTACATCGAACATGATACTTGATTGGAAGGCATTGACCACCTTGCCATGCATCTTCTTTTAATTTCGTTTCGCGTCCATCGCGCTCGGGCGTGGTTTAATCACTTTGGAAATGATCATTAATCAAAATTTACATCTAAAAGACTTATTACAATCTGCGCTACTCGATTTGACAACATTCCTCCAGTTGAATACGTTTTAAATTCAATTACTAAGCGGAGCCGAAGTGGTGTAGTGCTAACGTGCAGAGACACTACACCAATATGCTGGGTTCGATTCCCAGCCACGGAAAAATGATTCTGTGTGTTATAAAATCTAAAATCTCCCCGTGTGCCTTACAATACCATCCTTGACTATCGTTAACAAATTCTCCCGAAAATCTCCCGAATAATTGGATGGGCTGAGTTTCAATTACAGAAAGTTTAATGATAATAACCGAGGAGCTACTAGAGGTTGGGCTTATAATATACGGGAAGATGTCACTTCCTCCTTAAGTAATATTTCAGCTGAATCATAGTTCATTGGCACTTGTTAAGTGCGTACTGAGCGGTCAACCACATTGTCGTGTTGTCAGATCAATTTGAGACATTTGAATTTCATCCTCCTTGGGTATTGGAGTGGCTTTGAGAAATGGCATTCGCGTGATTGGGAAATCTCAGGCGAACGCGTCTAGCTCGTCCATGCTTAGCCTGATAAATAGCAACTTCGGCGTTGGCTTAAAATTCCTATTCTAAACGGTAGCAATAATTCGTGGCTTTAGTTCAATTCGTGGCAAGCGAGCGTGACATCTTTATTGAGGTGCTATTAACATAAATTCAGATCTGGGGTGCTCATACTTGGACCGTTAAGAGAGCTCCACTGAAAAGGAGGCAGAATCAGCATCGCCTGCCAGTAAACCAAATCAATGGGAGTTCCGCAGAAGATCCTAGCAGAGTGGAAAAAATTCCACACAATTGCTTACCGCGTTCTGAAATTGCAAGCCCTAGGAAGGAAACTGAGTCGCAAAACTGCCTGCAAAAAGATACACCGCATAAAAACGTTGACGTCTTAAGGAGGCGAAGAAAGGGAGAAGAAATAATCCATCATCCATCATACTAATTCACTCGCTTTTTCGTCGGGACACTTTTCCACATGTGGAAGTCACCCAGAGCGAGCATCACGTGGAGTGCCACGGCCGACTAATAATTGGGACAGCACATGAGATGCTTCCAAGACGGCGGCAGCCCTCATTAAGAGTATGGTGTCTTCAAATTGAAACCGACACTTCGCAAACTTTCCTTTGATGTGGATTAAAAAAATGTTGTTTTTTTATTTGCTACAAGATGTAGTTTTCACTTGGAGATCATTTGCCTTTTAGAGTTGCAGCATTCGTCGAAACAAAGCCATATAATGGGCACACAAGTTGTGCACATGTTCATTTCATCGTTTGCTTTGCATTTGCCTCTTGTATGCTGGTGCTGGGAGCGTTTTTCTGGAGAAAATATTGAATGACGTTGGCGTTGCATGCGAACCCATTACCATGCAACCAATTTATGCCTTCACCAATTTCGTGAACGATTTCTCTGCTTCTTACCTCTCAGCAGTAATCTTTAACATGAAAGTTTTCAAATGCCTTGACTTGGGGTGCTGACAATTAACGATAGTTAACTGAAAATATGATCTGTAGTGATGACACGAATTTGAGTAGAATTGTGTTAATCAGTTCGTCACACCCGTTATGCCAAATTTGCAGCACCTCTAGGCTGCAATTGTTATTTCAGATGTGCCTTCTGGCAACCTGTTCTAATTGCATTTGTCAACCGTAAAAGCTTTACATCCGTGCAGATTGAATGCCCTTATGTTAAGGCCAGGCAGGGCAGTTGCCTGCTGACACAGAAACGTGGCAGAAGATTGACAAAAGCGTATTTTCTTAGGAGCAATGCATCGAATTGTGTTCCTACACATTGGGCATTTGTTATTTCAAGAGAGTGGAATTTGTCCGGTAGCAAAATTACTGGAAAACTAACGTCAGAGCACATTGATATAGATATGTCAGTGCAAATATTCTTGGACGGCAATGAAATGCAATAAAAGCAAACTTTTCAGGTCTTTCTAGTGCGCCCTCCGGCCGCAGAATTGCTGCCCTAATAAATACAGCAGAAGATCGCGATTGTTGACCGTATTGCACGAGCAATAAATTAGAAAGTGTCTTTGGGCGAGGACAAATGTAACAATTTTTATGAGGGCAAAGGGCGTAAATGTGCGGCAATAAACTTTATTATTCTTTTGCTGACCTCAATGGCTTTCATTTCGGACCGTACGCCAGCTACTGGTCAGTATTCCAGAACCCAGCTTTTCCTATACCTTCCGGAAATTGCTTGCCAAAAACATTTGCGCTTGGCAGTGTTATTTGTCCTAATTATTTACTCAAATTTCTTCTAAATGAACCACAAATAATTGACTGTAATCTCAAGTTAAATTTTCTTTTGTTTTATCTCTTCGCTGAACGACATGTTTATAGCATTAGATGGTGAAATCGATAGCGGAATGAAACCTGCATGCTGGTATGCTTTGGAATCATCGTTGATAGTTATCATCGCTGGGAAGATGGCGACTTTGATGCATTTATCCATTCAGCTCGCGTCACGTTGATGCATTTCTCATGTTGTCATGAACGGTGACAACAATTCTGTTGATGGACAAATTTGACAATTGTTTCACCATGACGAAGACTAGCGCACAGTCACTGGTTCGCCTGAAGTGTCGACAGTGAACCCAGTAAATCGAATAATGGATCACGAGGCTGATCAGGAAGGTATGAAGGAGAATATGGAAAGCTATTGAAAATGCCCATGAAAATGAAGAAGAGGAAGATCCAGAAGGAGTACGAAGAAGAATGTAAGGGTATACCGGATGATGTTTCGAAAACAGAGGACAGAAAAAGTGCATTTGCAATGCGCATAAATTCTCGTGACCATAAAAGTATAATGAACAATCACCACATTCTTTGTCCTATGTCCGCGTTAATTATTAGCATTACATCGAATAAAATCAATATATTTATAAGGCATTGACGAGAATTGCGTGCGAACGTAAGTGCAAACATTTCCATGCAGACAGATACCACAGCGCACTTTGAATTATTAATTTTCTTGAATGTCGAACACAGAACATTTCTCCTATTGAAAAATGCATCGTAACTTTCCAACGAATTGGAACGCCGCTGAGCAACAATCCAGGGACAACTGGCAATATTGCTAAACACAGATTTTTTAACATTCTAACTAACATTTTTCTTCTTCATCCAATCGCATCTTCCATCAACATACAGGTTGTTTTATTTAACTTCAACTTATAAGGTGCCTTTCGGAAGATTTTTTTAGGGATAGTTTCGGTCATTAACACAGGGAATATTTTTTCCGTGGCAAGGAATCGAACCCTGCGCTTTGGTGTGGTGCCTATTGTCGTTACCACTACACCAAATCTCGCTATAATCGAAGCTCGGTTCGTTAAACCTATATCCGGTGGACGTATGCGTATACTTAGCAAGTTTCTCTGTAATTACTGAAAAGCTGCGATTTACGCACAATGTGGATACTAAACAATCTGAGTATTTCCAATTTTTGTGCTTGCGTCTGAGCTGATCTCCGAATGCAATAAATTCGTGGCAATTATTATTTAGCGGCGATAATATTGCTCATTACATGTTTCTGCACAATGTGTCCATAGTCTCGTTAGCATGCATGTCACGTATTACATTATGACAACAGCTATTTAGACAATTTATAACTTTGTTTTAGGCATAAATTTGAATTCCAATTAATTGAGGCCCCATGCCGGACAACGGTGATAATGCCATCAAACTCCTGATTGATATTTTATTTATGCATGGTGATTATCATGTTGCATTCATGGTTTCTGCACTCTCCGATATTTTCTTCATCGTACTCAATTTGCAGCATGATGCCCATTAACCCTTTTACGCATCTGTAAATTAATTGCAAATTTCACTATAACAAGGATCTATAACCTGGGTTCTGCTAGGGTTTCCTGGGGCGTTGACAGGTGTCCCGCAACTGATCTCATATCGCATATCACTGGGAGTGCCTTCACGGTAACCATGGATTGGAAGGGTTCCTAGAAGCCTTTAAAACCTGGATTCTACGGAATACTAGCCTTCCATGGAACCTTGACAAGGGTTCTGATCTCAAAACACATTTTACAAAAATCGATGAACACAACGTGTGGTTCTATTACCGTAAACATGGGCTGGTAGGGTTCCTAGTAATATGAAACCTAGTTCAGAAATGTTGGATAAAAAGTGATGAAGACTCCTTGAACCAAAATGTTATATATATTGTAGAAATGCAGATCCTGATTATGAACAAATTGCTGCAATTTGTAGATTTGGTGAAGCGTTCAGTGGAAATTGGGCTTAAAAGTGTGCACGCTGGAATTATTTGCGAATGCTTGCTGAACTTGAACGAGTATCGCAAACAATTTGCGATTGCATGGCGGGGGCAGGAAAATTCGACACATTTCGTCGGCACGGGGGAGGAAAATTAGTCGATGCACGCAATTTCAGCGCGAATAATGGAAAATCAACAAACAACAACGCAATGAATATTTTATTTGCCTATACTCTGGCGGCCTTTGTGCAACTTGCCCATAGTTCCATTCAATTCACATTGATAGCAATAGCAATCTTATATTTTTGTAACAAAAGAGAAACACATCAGTATCATGCTTTGATATTTTAATTGGATATTATTTTACGTTAGCAAGCGCATTTTATATTGTGAATGTGTCATTTTTACATGTTTGCAACTTGAAAGTGACTGATTATCCGCCGTTTCAGAAAAATTATCATCATTTCTGACCTCCTGTAAATGAGATTAAGGTCGATATAGATTCATGCTACCTTGACCCGCAAATGATGCTATTTATTCTCTTCAAGATAAATATTTTCTGCAACAAACCAGAAGATATAAGAAATAAATAATGACGAATTTGAATTGTGTTAGAAGCTCTTATAAATCATAGAGGAATACATATAGGGTGCGCAAGAGACAACAAGGACAAAGTGATGCAGAGAAATGTCTGCTATTTGCCTGCCAATTTCAATTCTTATTGGTATCAATCGAAGACAGACAGTGCGATATCGAAAAATTCAATATGGCAAACAGGAGCAGCAATCGGCCACCCTGAAGTTTTCCATATCACGTTCCGCATATTTTCTTATAAATATTCGTGGTTTCCTACATGCGCTTCTGGAACGCGAGCATTTCTTTCACATCTTCTGCACTTTCAGCGTTCGTGGAACGTACAATGCCCGAGGAGAGGAATTTTCAGTCTGAAAGATTGACAGTCAAAGTCAGCTTCCCAATTTTCCCTTCACCACATACTCGTAAGAGTGCTGTTGCCTATAGAAGAATTTACATCAAGGGATAGCGGTTAATTCGTTCTCATCATCTCATCGTGGTAGTAGCCTATTATTATTCGGATTCCGAAACATTGTCGAAGACGTCAGGGTGTGACTGGATGCATACGCAGGTCGTAAAAGAGCGCGTTCTCAAGACACCATGATATTGGAACGCAATTAAAAGCAGTCTGTGCCTCAGCACTACCAAATTGACATTTTTGTCTCGGTATTAATTGAAGCACACTGACATTAATACACTCCAAAGTCTTCCTCGACCAAATCAGAAGATGATGAAAAAATTTATTACACCTGATTAGCTCTAAGAATGTTGTCTATTAGTCTTCACAAGAGACCGGACCGGTTTTCATTGAATTTAGTGCTAGCTGTTCTCTTAGATCTTGCAACTTTCTTCACTCGACGATAATCTGATGTAATTTGTGAGTCACAGGATACGCCTCAGTTTCTAATCAATAAAACTCATTATTAAAGCGTCTCGTTATATTCATGTATCCCATGACAATGTATCCTATACCTTAACCAAACAACGCAAGCAAAGCTTTCTTTGAAGCATTTCTCTACGCTACTACTAGTATTGGAAGTAAATTTTTAGAATTCTATTGAGTTTAATAACCAGGGACGGTCATACCAATACCCACAGGGCGCAAAGACTGGGAATACCCGATGTTCATGTAGTGGGTAAGAACCATCAGAGTTTTCCCCGTACTTATCGGCCGTCAGCTATAGCCTAGATTCCCATTAAGAGAACATCTGTAACGGACAATTGGGAGAATTCTAGACTCTGACGGTGGTATACCCACGGGTATTCCTCGTACTTGTCCCTCGGGGTATCGATTTATTTGCAAACTGTCCGCTAAACCATTTCATCATTTCGCTTATAATTGATTAAGAATGATATAAATGTCATATCCACATTGTTAGGCGACAAAGAAATCAATATTTACAGAGACATTTCCATCATCGAGTTTTTCTTCACTAGTGCATTCTGTAATGGCGCGCTGTTCATTAAACGGTGAATAAATTATAGTAAATTATACAAAAGTGGAAATTCGATGCTCGGCTTTATCTGTTACATTACAATGACATAATTACACTCGGAATGGCAAAACCATGAAATAGTCATAATAACTTCCTTTACAATTTGCTTAATGCGCCTGCATAAATTATTTTACACTTCTTTTCTTATAATGATTATATTTTGCTCAAGGAGCCATGAAGGGCTATGCCTTGAAGACTTGTGTCCTTGGCTGTCTTGTCTTCCCAGTGTAAGATTCTCATCACCATCAGCTCAGGTTTCAATGGGCTCTTACTTCGTCAACCTCAGTTTTAGTAATTGAAATATGCCCTAAGTGTCTTCGCCTCCGACTTCTCATGTGTTTGAATATTGTCTTTGATCAGATGCACTCAATTAGATAAGGGGGACCTTGGGTATTCCTCATGTGTGTCTGTTGTACCTTGGCCTAGAACCGACCCTATTCGAGAGAGTTCTTTGGGCATTACGTCATACTTCTATATACCTGTATACCCATGCCCTTGCCCAGTGTCACAGACAAACACGGGGAATACCTATCCGAGTGGGTTGGTTATTTCTGACCAAAGCGCACCTGAACTAACCCAAGGTATTCCTCTTTAGCACCTAAGTCTTTTGAGGTACTGTAAATCAAATAAGAAACACTGCTCAAGAATATCACATGAAACCTAGAATGGTATTGATGTAAATAATGAAAAAGTTATTACGCCACAGCTCTCAGCTTACTCTGGCATTCCATTGGTTTCGTGGTACATCTTCGTGTGCCCTGAGTATGCAATGAAATTGAATCTGCAAGGGCCGCTCGCCATGCCAGTACCCGTCCGAAGTTAATTACAGCAATTTCGTATCATACACAGTCGGACAGACGGCCAAGATGCATCTGGATGGGCCGAGAACGCGTTCGAGAGAAGCTCATCCCGAAGCGGAGAGCTCCTTGCAGAGGACTTCCTCCAAACACTGGTCGGCGTTGTAAGTGACAGTTCGAATTCATCTTACCTCTCTATACCGCCATTGGTCCAGAGGAGTCCGGAGACGATGGTCGGACTCATTACGCCAGTGCCCCTTTTGATCTTATTGTCATTTCTCATATGAAATGCGTATGTCCACCGAAAGGCTGTAAATCATTCAGCGTAAAAGTCCTCCAAGCCACCGATGTAATAGTCATCCTACGCTCGCAACTTGCGCTATATCATGTCCCTGGCTTCTTCTACTGGAAGAAGGCGACAGCCGCAACCTGCAGCTAGCTGCTTCTTCAAATCAAGAAATCTCTTGCTGCAGCAGGCACCACACGCACTCTAGACTAGTTCCAGCGCAGAATCCGACAGGAGGTCATTTAACTGCGTCCGTCGGCGACGACTACCGCTCCATCCAAGCGCTCGCCTTGATTGCTAATAATTATTTATTATTAACATTTGATAGGAGCACGATACAAGACCAAGTCTGCATCTGGTTATTATTCACTCCTCCGTTGCTTTATTTGTCGAAGTTGAGCTGCATACTCTTGTACAAGCGAATGACGTTCGAGGGCAAACTTCTAGATACCATCGTAATCCAGACGGAACCAACCCCAGACATAGCTAAGCTAATAAAGGATCCAGAACACAGAATTCTGTATTAAAACCAATAAATCCGTCTTAGTCTCCCGTATATTACGGGTTCTTCAATTCCTCCTGGGCTCAGGGTTGGCAGGCTGACCTCATCTGGCATTTGTTGTTGGAAAGTTACTGTAAGCTGACAGAATGAGACAGTTTTCATCGGGGCATGAATTATTCAGGAAGCAGATAAACGTATCCTACACGAACGAGTTTCTGTTAGGCAAATTATTGGCGAACAGAAACTGAGAACGAAAAGAAACTTTGCGCAAGATGCGCAAGAGTTTCTCATTGAATTGAAGAGAGAATTGAGAGCATGTCCAGTATGGGGCATTGTTCTATGGGTTGCTGTTTGCGGATGCCGCGTGCGTGTGCAATTCATTATTGCAAATACGCGGAAATGGCGAATTTAGGAAGTCTGGTGCACGAGATCGCCGGAGAGGAAAGGAGCACACGAGTCGTGTCTGCCGGCTGGCGGTAATATGCACTTGCTGAAACATCTATAATGCAACGTGCAATATTACGGTGCAGTTCCAACCAACGGAAAGTAGTAGCTCTGCGTGAAAATGAAACGGAATGGTTTCTCGTTCGGCGGCCATGTGCGTTCCACCGCCATGGTTTCGCTTGCATGTCGACGGAAAATGTTTTATCGTTACAGCAGATGTTGTAGACGGTGAATTGGTTACTC